>JASDQU010014394.1:20941-49024 GCA_032191745.1 Picea mariana
TCATCAAGGATTTGAACCCAGGTGGGGAGAGTACAAGACCTACCTCCCAACCATCTCGTCAAACTACCTCAACCTCTGGGAGTCAACGATTTAGGGGATTTAATGAGAGGTACAACAAGGTTAATCTAGAAAATGATGTAGGCAAGAAGAAGATGGTTTAGAGTAAGTCAACAAGGAAACTAGTCCTCGATGATTAACAAAATGGGCCAAATTTACTTGATTAAACCTAAACCATGATTTGAATCCCACGGTTACACCACTAACCTTAGCTATCACAATTTCTTACTTTATTTTCTTGGAGAATGACTCACATAAAATAAACTTAATGATATTGACATGATCCTTATGATTCTAGGAACCCATGTATGTAATATTTAATATTATCACCAAAAATTTAATAAACCCTCTATGATACGCTTGAGCTTCCTACTCTCCCTAGGAACCACCATGTATGTAACATTTAATGTTATCCCCGGAAATTTAATAAATCCCCTATGATCAGCTCCTACTCTCCTGCACACATATATCCATTAAAGAAAGTGATATAATATCACTCCATCTTCATCGGCCTCTTTTCGGAGTCCAAATCTGACGATGTAAAACAAATTATATTATCAATATAATTGAGAAATTTTTTCTACTGAAAAAAAAGAAGTCAAAACCTAACTTGCTACATGTGTACAAATTAAATGTGTAAACTTAATGAAAATTTGACTTAGATAATAATCATAGTTAGTTATGGATTAGGGGTTAAGTCTTACCACATCCAAAACAACACTTTTAGTTTATCTTGGATAATAACCTTAGTTACTCATCGCTTAAATCTAGCTCATCCATAACCGTGCTTTAATAGCCACGTTTGAGCTATGTTATAATTTTCGAACCAAACTCTTCTAACTCGAGTCAATTGCTGGGTAACCATGATAACAACATAGATTTTTAAGTCAATTGAGTTGGGTAAACGTGATAAAGGTGGAGTTGAAAGTCATGAATGAAATGCCAAACTAGACCCAAACCACATGCCCTACCACTCCTTTATTAAAATCATTTTTAATATATATATATATATATATATATATAATTTAAGGAGCAAAGCAATGAAATCCTCTCCAGACTACGACCAAAAAAAATCACAATCCACACCACTCCGCAACTTGACATGGCATACAACCAAGTAACGTATGTAATATTCTGACTACCGAGGCGCCCAACTACCGAAACAAACAAACAAACAAATTCGGTCGAAGCGCAGAGCTGTTTGTTTTCCATGAGTCTGCATGATTGGGGTGTCATCCCTCATTAATACTCTTCAATGCCGATATAATCAGATTACGGTTACGGTCACCCGAAGGTGCCAAGTGCAAAACATGGGCGGCTGCCTCTACGAGGTTGAAGTCAATGGGTACACAAGTATGATAAGTATAAATCGTTGTATATTACTCCAATCCCCACTGCAGCCTTTCCTCGAATTTGCTTTGCCTGCCTAATAGATATCGGGCCAGGCGAGGGGTGTGAACTTTATAAAAGCTGCATCACAGACAGTCGCAAATGGATTAACAATAGGTACCCAATAAGTAGAATTCAACCTGCAAGTGAAATCTTTAGAATGGAACCATTGTCTGTAACAAGAATTGAATCCCCGAGGTCGAGGAGGTTCGAGTCCATGGAGTTTCGCTACGACAGCGAGTTTCCCAGCAACTCTACGACGCCATACGTGAGTGCGCCATCCAGTCCGGGAAGAGGAAATGGATACACTTGTGGAGGGTTCTATTTCAGTGCACCCACTAGCCCAACGCGATCCGCTTCTATTTTGTCAGAGTTCGCCAAGTCTACCAGAGCCGTAGTGCCCTTCGTGTGGGAGGAGAAGCCTGGTATTCCGAAGAAGAATGGAGGAGATTGTGAAGAATTTGGCGGCAAGGAGAGCAGTATTGGGAACTCAAGTGGAAATGAGTTCGAGTTCAGTGCACGGTTCACAGTGGCGGATGGAGGGCTGAATTCGGAGGACTTTTTGTCCACGGCCGACGAGCTCTTCTGTAATGGACAGATTCGACCGCTGCGTCTCCCTCCTCGGCTTCAGCAGCCTGCGAAGGCGCCGCCGGGTATCGATCCTAATGATGGCAATAAGAGGAGCTTCACGTGGTTTAATGTTTCCTCGAATCCGCAGTCGCCGCGTTCCCCACGGTCACCTCGATCGCCTATCAAGGAGGGGCGAAGGATTCTCAAGGAGGCGTTTGCGGGATTTACCAAGGGAAACGGGAATGGGGATGGGAGTGATTTTGATCCCTTTATGGCGGCCATGAACGAGGCTAGGAAGGAAGAAAGGGGGCGAGAGCGTTCCTTATCCCGCTCAAGGCGCACCAGATCGCTGTCGCCACTGCCGCTGAGGATTTTCCACTGGGATGAGGAGCCCCGGAAATCGGATGCCGAGGAGTTTTTCTCATCGGAACTGGAGAAGGGCACGCCTGCTTGTCACGAGGAGGTCAAGAGTTCGGTTCCTGAGAAGCCCAAGGCGAACAAACGGTGGAGTTTAAAGGACTTTTTGTTTAGGAGTGCCAGTGAGGGACGGGCCCAGAGCAAGGATAGGCTCTGGGGTCTGTCTATTGCCCCTGCAAAGCAATCCGAGAAGAATGGGAGTATGGAGAAATGTAAGCTAACGAAACCCTCCGAGAAAAATTCAAATTCAGGGAAAAAGCACCAGGAGGATTTCAACAGTTGCAATGCTAAATCTAGTTCAGGTAAGAAGCAGGAGGATGCGAAGAACTGTACTGCGAATCCTCGATCTGGGGGAAGTTTTACCAAGTCTGGTAGGAAGATGCCCATTTCGCCTCACGAGCTCCATTATACTGCCAATAGGGCACAATCTGAGGAGATGAAGAAAAAGACCTTCTTGCCTTATAGACAGGGTTTGCTCGGGTGTTTGGGCTTCACTTCTAAAGGTTATACTGCCATGAATGGATTGACTAGGAGCTTAAATACTGTTTCTTGATAAGTTCTTGGCAGAATGTGGATCTGGAGCAGGGGACACTACCCATGCCCAGTCGATGAATGGTTTGTGCCCATTTGCTTCTGTAATTTCTAGATTGAAAATTTGTTTCTAAGTTTTTTTATTTTTTCATCAGTGCAAGCCATTCGGGGCAAGTGAATTTTTATTTCTTGAAAATTTGGCAATTAGGCCACATTGAAGAAGCCTACATTCAGTCTGCAATAGTCGTTGCAGATGCTGCTACTACACAGACAGCGTGTGGAGCTAGTTAAAATTAGGACTATTGAAGATTCTGCTTCTAGAACTGTGGGGGAACTGGTCATAACTATAATTTTTATGTAATTCGGAGGTATTGATGCGCAGTGCGTTGAAAGGTGAAATGCCTCTCTTCTATCTACAATGTGTTGCCAGCAGTTTTCTTGGTGTCACGCATTTCTGACTGCAGATAATCTAAGTTTGTATGATGCATCTACGTTTCTAAGAATGTGAGGAGTGTTTTCCTCTCCGAATTAGATGAAAACTGCAAGGGGAAGAACTGGATAGAGAGTGATCTAAGCATGCCATGCTATTATCCTCACTTTTGGAGCATGTGAAAATATTCGTGGGCATGATCTTGTATGACTAAGCTGAATGGAAGATTTCAGCAGGGCTCTGATATTTCAAAACAGATTTAGCAGAGCTATGATATTCCAGAACAGATTTACCAGAGAATTATAGGCTTCGTTTTTATGTATAAAGACAATTGATAAAGCCATTGTATTTAAGTACTATGCGGTTTATTCATATTAATTTCTTGAATGCATTTTCGAAGCCCCTCATAACATCGTGCTTCATTTTTCTTGTATGTGGCCTGCGGCGATTTCTTGTTTTATTTCTCTCATATTTGTTTCTTTTTTTCATTACTCCTGCCATACCCTTTTTGATTACTATCTCGAAGACTAACTCTACTGATACATGAGCAAAGCTAATGTATTCTTATCTACTGTACTAGACCACAAGACGAAAATGTGATGTTATGCCTTGGGTGATGGTAATTCTGTCTACATGTGAGTTCTTTACATGTTAGCATCACATATATAGAACTATATAGATATTGCTTGCTATTCTGATGTTTAGTATTTACCACCTTCAATTGTTGTAAATGAGGTTCATGTATTCACTCTGCAATTTAGTTGTAGATTCTGCTGCTGCTCAGTTTGTGGAGCTGGTGAAAATAGTACTGTATGTTGATTACAATGGATCAGAAGGTGGAAGGTCCCCACATTATTGTTAGCTGGAGGAGCAGGCTAATATATCGGTTTCACAAATTCCAGTCTTTACCCTAAATTAGTTTAGGGTTTCCTTTGTATCTCAAGCATGTCAGGAGATGCCTCATCATAATCTTGCTAATCTAGATAAGGCCTGTCAGAGAAAAGAAACGGGCGAGGCCTATATTTTAGAGTAGAGAAATAAAATTCTAAAGCAAACTAAGAAATTCCTTACCAATTTTTCTCAGGGTCCAATATACCATAGTTGGTCTTAGTAATTCTTTGCCAATTTTTCTTAAAGTCCAATAGACCAAAGTTAATCTTAGTAGATGTTAGGTTATCATAGCGATTACCATTTATTATGACCTTGAATGAACAAGCTTTTAGATGGATCAAGAAAATAGAGGTTTCAGAACTATGATATTTATAGAACAGATTTAACACGCCTATGATATTTTAAAACAGATTTCCCATGGGTTTGCTGTAGGACTTGGTAAAATCGTTGTATGCTAGGTGCTCACTACCATGTGTTTTTTTCTTGTGGATTTCTGGAATGTACACCAGAAGTTTCTTTTCAAAACATGCCGTGATACCATGTCCATTTCCTGTTATATTGGTTATTCATGCTGAATAGAAGAATCTACCATAGCATTTCTATTGTTCTACTCTTCTTTTGTCTGAAACAGAAATCTGCTCAATCACCATAAACCATTCTAATCTCTGATACATAGCCTAGTTCTTTCAGTTTTGGTTTATCGATAATATAATCATATCCTTAAGCAAAAGGTGCAATATTCTGTTGTAGGCTTTGGTGATCATACAGGCATTGGTGATCATACAGGCATATAATTGATTACTTACATATTTGAGTCGACTAAGAAGTTAGTCAGATCTTTTTTTTCCAAGTAAAAAAATCATAACTTTATTTCTAGAGGAAAATAGTTACATTTCGTAGTTGTCACCACAAAATGGCCATCGACTATCATAGAAAGTCCAAAAAGGCTATCTTGTAAAGGATCACAAAAACTGTCCTTCTTAAACTACCATCTGATCAAATTCAAATAAGGGACTGTGCCCTAAAAACCAAAAATAGGCTTTGAAGCCCTTACAAAAACCTGCCGAGTTCTGATATAAACATAAGTGCATAATATAACCCAACAGACCCTTTCTTCATAGTGAGCAAGTGTTGACCTCAAGTCTTCCACATCATCAGCAGAAATGATAACTATCATATTATGAAAATACAGAGCAGCTAGTGGAAAAAGTAAAACTAGAGATCATCAGGAGTATTTGCACCCCCCATGTTTTCCTCTGCTAGCAGGGAGTCAATGGGAACAGCAACAACCTGTTTAGACAGAGTCTGCTTCAGCATTGACCTCCTACTGTGGTTGCCTTTAAGAATTAACGTATACTAAGGAGAGTCCGTTCAAGCAGACGCCTTAGTGATAAGTTCTGCAACCTGTAATCCCCTTTCAACCATTCAACAAGTTTAGAGACCCAAAAACTTGGAGTCTGCCAGTGCCTTTACCGAAGCCCACTTCAGAAGATTGAGAATAGCTTGTAGTTCTGCAAAGTTGTTTGTTCCTTTACCTCTTTCTGATCCTGAAAGAATAAGAAAGATTATCAGAAATGAAAAGAACTCCACCAGACCCACATGGCCGATGGTTTCTCTGGCTGGTTCCATCAAAGAACCCCGTGCAAAGGATTTGTCAATTACAGGTGGTTCCATTGAAGTTGCAGGTTTTGACTTTGGGTTTTGCTTGAAATCTTCATAAGTGAATTTTATGCTATGATAGACTTGCAGGGGAAAGACATTTCCCTTCGAAGATTGCATTCCTTGTGATCCAAAGTGCCCAATAAACAATATAGGGTAAAGTTCTGTGGTTGGTAAACCAGGGGTTCCCCATCTAGTATTTCAAGTCGTTTATCAAAGAATCTCCCTCCCAACTAGCTGCATCCCCTACTAAGTTTTTCACTTATTTACATAACTAGGTAAAAGCATAGCCTAGAAGGAGGTGATGTATGTTTTCTTCATTGGATTTGCACAACATGCATATGCTTGGCCCTTGCCAAGCCCTCTTCTTCAGTGTCTCCCATGTGAGTGCCTTGTTGTTTAGAGCCAACCAGAAAAAATCCTATATTTCATAGGGGCTTTCCAACTTCCAAAGGGGTTTCCACCACCAGGGTTTGGGCTGGCTGGTCATCTAATAAGAACACTGCATTGTAGCCAAGGCTGGCAAGGTACTCACCATTTCGAATCCAGGACCAAACCAAAAATCTTGCTCCTCCTTTAGTAGATATGACTCGGTCAAAGTCTATTGATGTAACTCTCCCATTGAACAACATCATTTCCCATCAGTGCTAGATCCTCAATGCTTTTCCATCTAATCTTCCAAAAGGTTCCTTTACTTGTAACTGTAGTGTCTTCCGAAGTGTGAATATCTTTTACTTGTAACTGCAGTGTCTTCCGAAGTGTGGATATCTTGTTCTCTAAGGGCTCTCAAAACACTTTCAGGTAAAAGAAAAGAGTCCTCACGTCCTGCCCAAGGACCCAGGCCTATCCTTACTTTTCTTCGACTGCCCATCTTCCAAGCAAACCAATTTCTCAGAAGAGGAAAGGCTAGTAATAGAGCTGTCCACATCACTAGAAGCATTTGTTGATTTATTTTTTTTCCTTATCCAGTGTTCCAAAGAAACGGGATCAATATATTTTTCTTTTATCACTTGTTGCCACATACCCTCAGTTATGATCACTTGAAAAAGGCAGAGCCTTGGTGATATCAGAAATTTGTCTAACGCAAGCCATTGAATGTTATAAAAGATTTTTGGAGGTTGGTTTCCATGACTCGCTCGATGGTACACGAATATGGGTGGGTATGGTAATGTAAACCCAGCGGAACTCGCCAAGGCACCTGGTCGCTGGCTTAGATGCTTTGTTTCGAATGAAAATACCCAAGGAAGTTGTGAGACTATAAGGATCTAAAGCTTCCTTTATATATTCTGCGTCTCTAATTGATGTAGCTCCAAATAATAATACATCGTCCACAAATAATAGACAGAAATTTCTCTCATAATCTTTATCCCTTTCAGTGTGTCTATTCTTTTGAAAGCTTTTAAAATTCTACTCAACCCCTCAGCTACAATTAAGAAAAGCAATGGTGAAAGTGGACAGCCTTGTTGAAGACCCAGCAGGCTTAAAAAAAGTGGAAGTCAACCATTAATGAGGACAGAAAATGGAATGGAGTGAATACACCCTTAATCTCAATTGACAAAAGGAATACAAAGCCCTATAACCATTGAAGTAATAATTTTTGTCTTGGTGGAGTGCAAGCCTTCTTGAGCAACATCAACAACATTATGGATCTATTTGTTCCCTAAAAAGCCAAATTGTTTCAATGAAATTAATTCGAATTGGTTTAAGCCTTCTTGCTATTACTTTGGATATGATCTTGTAAAACGGTTGCATAATGAAATTGATATAAAGTCATCAAATGTAGATGGCTTGTCCTTCTTTGGGATCAGGTCTAGAAATGTTGCATTTAAAGCCCCAAGGACCTTCCCAAAAGTTTTGGATTCTTCCACCACAACCAAGATATCATCCTCTAGCCAACTGAATAGTCCTTGATAAAAATCTATTGACCACCTATTTGGTCCTAGACTTTTTCCCTTCTAAAATGAAAATATGACTTTGATTTCTTCCCTTGTGACTTCTACAAACAAATTATCATTGATATCTTGATCTACAAAGCATGGGAAGAGTTCTACAACTTTTATAATTTTGGTAATGTTTGCTTGATCAGAGGATTTAAACAAGTTCTTGAAATAAATGACCCCCATGCTTGCTAGTTCTTGAAAAGTAGATGCCTTGCAACCATCATCTTTCTCCATCTCCCAAATAGTATTCCTTATTTTTCAACCTTTGGCATTGTTCTGGAAAATTTGGTGTTCTCATCACCTCAGCCAACGACCAAGCTCTACTTTTTAAGTGCCATTTTTGTCGCCTCCTTACCCAAGAGATTCTTTTTGCTATCCTCCAGTGTTCTTTCCAACGAAGACTCTGATTGAGTTTGCATCAAACAATCTTTGTTCCAATGTCATTAGTGTCTTGTTTTAATGTGTGGTATTTTTCTTTTGCCCAATCAATTTTCACAGACTTGAGCCTTTTCAGGTTTTCATTGAATTGGAACATGTAAAAACCCTCTAGTGTTGGTTCGAAATTTAATCTGAAATGGATCATTATATAATTTGTCATCTATCTTGGTACATTTTGGGTGGAAAAATTGGAAGCATTGGCTTGTAGGGCTCATTTTAGTGGCAGGTCTAAGTTTGGAGATATGAGGTCCAAAACCTTCCAAAGCTAGTTTGAGGAATCAAACAACACGTTTTGTGGTCAAAAATTTGTGAGCATAGCTCTCAACCCCTTGAAATTGTTCTACACGCTGAGGGCATTCCAATGGTTTGAAAATCACCTCAGTTGGAGCTCGTATGCATAAGTTATGCCTCCTGCAAGTTGACCTACCCTATTGATCACCATGGTACCGAGTGGATGGCACATCAACCACCATTACTCACACATGTGAGGCTAGTCATGTGTGGAATTTCAATAAAATTCTAGAGGATCCAAAACCCTAACATTATTTAAGGGTCGAGGCATGCAAAAACCCTAACCCTAACCCTAGACGACTATTAGGCTATGTTAAATACTAGGCTACTAGGAAGAGAAGGGGTTCCATTATTTTAGCATTGTACTTATTCCATAGTTGAAAAAAACATCTAGGAGTGGAATTTCAAAGCACAACAGAGGAGGCAAAAGATTCTATAGCAACGATTCATGGCACAATGTCAAAGACAACTCCATAGAGAGTGTCCCTTTCTTTGTACTTGCATTTCATAACTAAAGAAAAGAGAGCAGAACATAGGCCTCACCTTTTAGTTGGATTTTCTCTCGTATTAGGTTTCCCAAGTCACATCTTGTGTTCATTTGTGTGGATGGTGTGCTCATTTGCTTGTTCTTTCATTTTCGGATTTTAATTATTTTATAAATTTTAGCACTAAGCTAGTGGTAATAAATCTGGGATCTAAGGAAACAAATTGCATAATAAAAGATTTCATAATATTACAAGCTCTGTTGTGATGAATTGTTCTAATGGATTATCCATGGTAGTTTATAAATCATATTGGTATCAGAGTAGTTTTGTTTGGGGATTTTGTGGGAAGTTGCAAGATATGGGAATTGATTTAAGAAGGAAGTCACAAAACCCTAGGCCATGGAAGATAAGTCTGGTTATAACAACCCTCGGGATGCAGCAGAAGAGAGATTTTTGAAACTAGAAGAACAAGTCATTGATATCTCTTGCAACATGTCCCTCCTCATGGTGGCTCTAGCAAACAAGTTTGGACCTTTCGAGGAGGTTGGTGGCTCTAACTCAAAAGTTGGTTTGGATGCGAAATAGGAAGATAATGAAAACCCAAAAAATGAGTCAAAAAAAGAGCCCAAGAAAGAGAAACCAAATTCTAGTGCCATCACTCCTTCACAACTTTTGTTTAGAATGGAAGTGAAAGTGGACTTCAAGCCCTACTAAGTTGAGATTGATGTTGTTAAGTTGAAGCATTGGTTGCAACAGTTAGAAGTGTATTTCAATGTCCATAATATAAATGAAGAGCAGAATATTTCATTTTCCCGACTGAAACTAGAGGGCCATGCACTAACCTAGTGGGAAAGTCGCATGAAGACACTTAAGATAGAGGGTGATCTACTAGTAACTAAGTGAGAGGTGTTTAAAACCCTCATCAAGTCCCAGTTCTATCCTAATGGGTATGTAGAGGACCAGTGGATCCGTTGGCATCACTTCATGTAGAGGAAAAGGCAAAGTGTGCAAAAGTACGCCACCAAGTTAAAAAAATGGTGATTATGTTGGGTATATCTCCCAACAACCCAGACATACTCAAGTATTTGGGGGCCTACAAAACCTTCTATGGAAGCAAGTGATTCTCTTCAAACCTAGGACTGTAGATGAGGCCTATATGCAAGTACAATACCTGGAGAACATAGGCCATAAGAAAGGATAGCCAAGTGGTTCTAAACATAAACACCACCAAGATGCTTCCAAGGAGAGGAAAAAGAAGTGGAAAGGAAACGACAAGAAAAATGACAACCATTGCACATCAGTGCAAGGATCCAAACAATCATTGTGACAATTTTTATATCAATGGTTACATTGAAGATAAGTGTTGGAAGCTACATCGAGAGTGGAATCCAAAGAATCATAAGAAGGATGCTAAGAAGAAGAACCTACTAAGCATGGATTCAAATAACATGGTAGAGTGTAGCTCAGATGTGGATGAGAATATTGTCAACACTTCAATGTAGAAGGAAGTGAATCTAAGTAGCCTTCATCACAGGGAAGAGAAAGATGATGAAAAAACTCTTCCATAGTAAGATCCAAACCAAAAAGATCAAGGTGGATGCTCTATTTGATTCCAGTTCACAAGCCACCTCATAACAGGGTTTGCAAGCTTGGATTGGAAGTGCATGATCATGCTAGATCCATATTCATTAGGATGGGTAAATAAGGATCCAATGCTTAAGGTCACTAAACACTGTAATACCAAATTTGCTATAAGTGCATATTTGATTGATGTTAGGGTACCCCTTGATGTGTTTGGGATCCCCTACATGTGTATGAGGGATGTGATGTTCACGAGGAGAAAGCACCAATATCGCTTGATCAAGGATGGAAAGTATTTCATCATCAATGCACACAAAGTAAATCGAAGATCTCTATGGTAAGTGCTAACCAAGCCAAAAAGTTGATTAGTTTTAGTAGAAAAATTGTATTGCTTTTCTTATGAGAGAATAAGCTAAGGGGAGAATTGGTAAGAGTAAAGGTATCCCTGTAGGGATGTACTAAATAGCATAAACATTAGTCGTCAGAGCTATTGCAGGAACACAAAGGAGTTTTCTAGGAGCCTAAAGGGTTACCACCTAAGAGGGAAGTGGAGCACAAGATATAGTTGTTGCTTGAATCCTCATTACCAAGTATTGGGTTGTATATACAATATGTTTTGGAAGCATGAAGTGAAGAAACCATTGCAACAATTGTTGGAGAAAGGATTAATTCAACAAAGAACCTTGCCTTACAGGTCACCTATCATCATAGTGCTAAAGAAGGATGGGACTTGGTGGATGTGTATCAATTATAAAGTTTTGAACAATATCACTTTCAAGAATTGATACCCTCTACCCAGGATCGATGATTTGTTAGATCAATTTTGGCATGCCAATTACTTCACCAAGTTGGATCTCAAATAAGATTACCATTAGGTATGGGTTAAAGAAAAAGACAAGTGGACAATTTCCTTCAAGACAAGCCAAGGTCTGTATGAATGGATGGTAATGACTTCTGGTTCATGTAATGCACCAACTACATTTATGCATTTAATGAATGATGTATTTCATCCCTATCTAGATTCATTTGTAATAGTGAATATAGATGACATATCGGTTTATAGCTCTACTTGGGAAGAACAAATATCACATCTCATGCAGGTGTTAGAGACTTTGAAAAAGCACTAGTTGTCGGATAACCTTAAGAAATGCAAGTTTCTCATTGGTGTATTCGGGGTACATGATTGGTGGAGGGGAACTCAAGATAGAGCCTAGAAAGACAGAATCCATCCTCAAGTGGTCAATTACTACTAATGTCACTAAAGTTAGAAGTGTTGTTGGATTAGTGCAGTACCTACATAAGTTCATAGCATTTTTTTCAGCAATAGCTATACCACTCCATGCCATAACATCAAGGGGTAAGAGTTTCCATTGGGGAAGGAATTAGAAGAAATATTTCGATGAGTTGAAATGGAAGATCAACCAAAGACCAGTTATTTCATTTCCTAACTTGTAGAATCCTTTCAAAGTGGGGATGGATGCAAGTGGATGTGCTATGGGAGAGTTCTTGATGCATGGAGGTATGTTGGTATGCTATCATTCTAAAATGTTTCATGGGGGAGTCCTAAACTGCTCTACATATGATAAGGAACTCTATGCCTTGGTTCAAGCTGTTAAAAAGTGGAAGCGCTATATAATGGAGAAGGAAACCCTTATCCACATTGATCACTAGCCACTACTATATTTTTAGGCCTAGAGTATGCTTAAGAAAACTAGACATTACAAGTGGATGGGGTTTTTGCAGTAGTTTCATCTAGTCATCAAATATAAGAAGGGAATCACAAATAACTTGGAAGAAATGCTTTCAAGGCCACCCACATCCAATATTACATCTTTGGGAAATCTTATGCACATGAAACCTTTTATCCATGATGCATACAAAGAGGCATACACAAAAGATGAGGATTTCAAAGATGTTTTTCAACAGCTACATGGCCAAATTCGAGTAGAAAAAGGTGATGGTAAGGATGATTATCATCTCCAGAATGGGGTTGCTTTACAATTTAGACAAGCTCTATGTTTTAAAGGTGAAATATTGTAGCTTGTTAGAGAGTCTCACACCTCTAAGGTTGCATGAAATTTTGGTGTTGGGAAGACAATTGACAACTTAGAAAGTTGTGTGTATTTGTTAGGTAGCTAGAGAGGTAGTTGGGAGGTGGGGGGGGCAACAGAGGGCCCATAGTGATAATAGTGGAGACCATTCAATGTAAGGTGGACTAGGTCCATTATATTATTAAATAAGGCCCATTATGGTAGTTAGATATAATAAATGGGTAGTTAGATATACTAGATGTAAGAGGACTTCTTAGAATGGTCTACTTTTAGAAGATTCCTCCTCTAGAATGTTCTTAGATGATGGTAGCACTATATAAAGGGGTTCAAGCAATGTAATGAGACATGAAGAGAAGTATTGTATTGTGAGTGGTATCTCAATAGGAGGATGCCCCCTCGAAGAAGCAAGTGAACAGGAGATGATCCCTTCCATAATAAGATGCATTGTATGGTGTTTCCCTACCTTAAAGGTTTTCTTATAGTAAAGTATGGTTTTCATATATTCTTATTTAGATCCACATGATAGGTGCCAGTATTGGGAGCATCATTTTCAGTTGGTTATTGTGTTCCGATATATTTTGTGTGGAGTTCACATGAGCAATTGGACACGGGACTCTGGTTTACAATGGCGGTTGGACTACTTTAGCATGGTGGCTTCCATTTCTCAATGGGACCCTGGTTCTCTAGTCTACTTCAACACTATGGTCCACACTTATCCATGGGACCCTGGTATATGGTTGTACATCAAGAATTGAGGACAACACTTTCATAAGGGGGATGGAATGTTAGGTAGCTAGAGAGGTAGTGGGGGGGCCCAGAGGGCCCATAGTGATAATAATGGAGGCCATTCAATGTAAGGTGGACTAGGTCCACTATATTATTAAATAAGGCCCACTATGGTAGTTAGATATAATAAATGGGTAGTTAGATATAATAAATGTAAGAGGACTTCTTAGAATGTTCTACTTCTAAAAGATTCCTCCTCTAGAATGTTCTTAGGTGATGGTAGCACTATATAAAGGGGTTCAAGCAATGTAATGAGACATGAAGAGAAATATTGTATTGTGAGTGGTAGCTCAATAGGAGGATGCCCCCTCGAAGAGGCAAGTGAACATGAGATGATGCCTTCCATAATATGATACATTGTATGGTGTTTCCCTACCTCCAGGGTTTTCTTATAATAAAACGTGATTTTCATATATTCTTCTTGGATCTATTCTGGTGTATATTTTATTCAGGTATTTGGCACTTAATAGTATTAGCCTAGAATGAAAGAATATGTATCTCAGTATATTAGAGGATGCACACTTTGTTATACAAGCAAATCTAGTAATATAAAGCAAGGTTTATACCATCCCTTACCTATACCCACTCAACCCTGGGATAACATCTCCATGGATTTTGTGGGAGGCTTTCCAACAACCAGGAAGGCCCATGACTATTTCTTTGTGGTAGTTGATAGGTTCACTAAGATGTGCATTCATATGCATTATAAAAAGACCATAAAAGGACAATAAACAATAAACATTCAATAAGATTTCTGTGGTGAAGGTTTTCAGTTAAGTTCGGAAAAACCACAGTTTCGTTGATGGATTGTCAACGTTTTCGATCCATATTAGGATCCATCTTCAAGACAAGAAGCCTGGGTTATGATTTAAGAGAGACACTTTCTATAAATGCTAAATGGATAGAGGAGAGTTTAAATGTCGTCTGGGAAGAACCCTAATTCTTCATTAATTAATTAAGTTTATTTATTTATTATTATTATTTATTTATAATATTTTATTTTTAGTTTTTCAAATTGTTATTTTATAATTAGTTCTTAGGTTTATTATATTATTTGGATTTTTCAATTATTTTTAAATTATTATGTTGTTTATTATTTAAAAGGCTTTTTTAAAAGTTTGTATTTTTAATGAGAGTATTCTAATATTGTTTTCAAATTATTTTTATCAAAAATTTTAATAAAAATTGAAACCTAAAGACATTCTCATAAGCTTTGACGTAGTTTCCCTTTTCACAAAAATTCCACTAGATGAAGCTATCCTAGTGGTAAAAGAAGTAACTGACCCGAAAACAATGAAACTAACTGAGGTTTGTCTTCGCTCCACATTCTTTAGTTACCAAGGAGAATTTTATGAACAGACTAGTGGGGTAGCAATGGGATCTCAATTGTCCCCAATCGTTGCCAGTCTTTTTATGGAAAACTTCGAAAAAAGAGACTTAGATTCCTACCCCCTAAAACCAACAAGATGGAAAAGGTTTGTTGATGACATCGATGTTCTCTGGCCCCATGGGAAAGAAGAACTTGACAAATTTTTCCAACACCTAAACAATATCTCAAACAACATAAAATTCACAATGGAACTTGAGGAAAACAATAGCCTAACTTTTCTAGACATTCTAATTAATAGGAAACATGATGGAAGCTTAGGGCACACCGTTTATAGGGAGAGGACCCACACAGAGAACTAACTACACGCAAACTCCCATCACCACCCCAACCAGAAACTAAGAGTCCTTAAAACCCTAGCCATAAGAGCCATAAGAATCTTTGACAAGGAACACTTTGAAAAATAAAAAGATCACCTCTCCAACATTTTCAGAAACATTGGATATAATAACAAAGACATTAAAAACAAAATCAATAAAGCCATAGAAAAAATGAACATAACACCCAAACCCCCTGATAATCGAACCCCTAATAACATTGTTTGCCTCCTTTTCATCCAAGGAGTAACAGACAAAATCGCCCGAGTCCTCAACAGAAAAGAGATTAAGACCTCCTTCAAACCACATGAAACCATCAAACAAAATATGCGATCCGTCAAAGATAAACTGGATCCGCACAAATGCAAAGGAATTTACAAGATGAAATGCTCATGTGGTAAATGCTAAATTGGTGAAACTGAGCGCTCCTTTCAAATTAGAATTAAAGAACACAGAGTCACATAAATAATGAGCAAATTCATACATCAGCCTTAGCAGAACATGTTAGAATATAATGGATGTGCTCATTTTACCATTGACAATATCTCTATTGTCACCCAACCATAGGCCGAAGCCACCCTCCGAGCACCTTAATCTTGACAGAGAATCTGATCCGGATTATTTTCGGCACGAAATGAGAGCGGAGATATAATAAAGAAATGCACAGAGATATTGCAGATATTCAATAATATAACAGAAATGTATCAGAGATGCAACCATAAACACAGATATACAGTAATACATGATTTCTATTAATCAGAGAAATGTACAGAGACTGTAAAAATACAGAGTGAAAGACTCGCTAGAATGGTGGCAGCTTATCTCTGAGAAGAGATGTGACGGCTACTCGCATTTGCAAGAAGATGATTACAATGAGGCTCTGAAGGCCCTTTTACAATAAACGGGAATGCCAAAAGTCCTARACATCCAAAAACCTAACCCTAGGAGATGAAGCGCCAAAAGTCATGTGGGCCCCGTTTGGGTAAGTGAGTACATCAACTTCCCGGGGTCGTAACTTTTGCATACGATCTCTGTTTTAGGCGTGTGATAGCTCGTTGGAAAGGTATCGTCGAGGAGATTCATTTTGGGGGCTCAATCATTCCTTTGGCTATTATTGAGAACCTTTATCTCAAAAAACCTTCATTTGGGCCCTCAAAATGGCCCCGGAAGTTAAAACCTGCTAAAAATAGTAAATTGCCAAAATTGCCAGAAAGCCATTTTGAGCCATTTGGAAAAGGTGGGTGGCCACCGATATCCACCTAGATCAGAATCACTCCGGAAGCAAACCCTAGTCTAGATAGTCAAACAAGGGGTAGCACACCTTTCCCCAAGGATAACACACCAACAAGAGATAATCAGATAGTCCAAACCCTAACTAAGAGATAGTCCAAGACAAACATGATCTGCTAGCTGTAGCAGCTGCAATGGCATATCTCCTCCAAACCCGGGCACAAAACTGGGCATTGCAGCGTGCACAAGTGCTGCTCTGCAATTATGAGACTGCCTGCCAGAATGAAGACTGGCCTCCTGTATTTATAGTAATTCTGGCTAACTGCCTTGGCCGACTTCTCATTCTCGGTATCTGTCAGTTCAGTATATATTATTTCTTCTGGACGACTTCTTCTCTTGGAGGCTAATAACCTAATACAAGTTATCTTCTTGAGCCGAAATGTCTTCTAGGGTTATTAGCCAACTCATTAGGGTTTCTTCTTGCTTCCCGAAATATTATATTCTCGTCAGGTTTACACATGGAGTTAAATACCTCTCGCAACTACCACAATATCAACACTCCCTCCTAGCTAGGGAGGTATTACAGGTAATGGTCTTGAGCAGAAAAATACCATTCACCCGGTAGCATCAACATAGTTGTATAGACTATCTCATGACTAGATCATGAGCACCATCATCACCATCAGTGTCATCAGCTGCATCATCTCTCAGAACCATACTCTACCTGAGTAATCAGACATGATGCTCAATCCACAGAGTGACACAGGTGCCATTCTTCCAATCTAGAAGAATAAATGTTCTGAACCATTTTCTGTCTGGGAAATCTCTGTTCGTTGATCATCCATCTAATCATTTTCAACACTCCTGATAGCTTCAAGGCAATCAGAACAATATCGTTCAATAGGATGCAACTGTGTCTATCCATAGTAGTACACAACTACAATCTAGTGGTACACTGCTACACCAAGTAGCACACAGGTACTTGATCGAATAGTGGAACACATCCACCACAGTAGTATACATATACTGTCTAGAGACATACAGTGTTCATAACAATCATCTGATATCAACCTGCACAAAAAAAATGTTATGATATAAAATGAATCATCTGGGCCATTCTTCCACTCACATCTATGAGATTTGGAAGAGCATCTTCCTTTAGAAGGTAAAACATCAATGATGAGCTATATGGACTATTCTTCTCAAGCAAGGAAGAATAAATGTCTTGATTTTCTGAGCCTGGACCATTCCCCACCCTGGGCCATTCCTCTGACACTAAACAAAGTGTAACCTGGAGAGAATGAGTCTGCCCTAAGGAATGTTTATCCCTGATTACTGAACCTGGACCATTCCCCACCCTGGGCCATTCCTTCGGCACTAAACAAAGTGCAACCTAGAGATAATGAATCTGCCCTAAGGAATGACTGTCCATACCATTTCCCATGTTAACCACAAGAGAAAATGACTATCCTGCACCAACCTCCAAAACAAACCATTCCTCATGTTAACCACAATGAGAAATCGTTGTCTGGCGAGGCAGGCCAGTCTTCTTTAGTAACCCTCAAGAAGAGAGACTGCCCTAGACCACTCCCCATGTTAACCACAATGGGAATTCGATGTCTATGATACATCAACAATCTGGACCATTTTCCGAATTGGAAAATGTCCGTCCGTCAGAAATCTCAATCCACTTTATGAACTGGAAAAAATCTTCTCATCCTGGACCATTTTTCAAACTGAAAAATGATTGTCCATCAATCAATAATACATTAGTTCTCCCTCCCAACCTGGAAGTCATCTCTTCCTTTTTCAATAAGTGAGTCATCTCCATGAGCTCCAACTTGAGTACACAAACTCTTTCATCTTGGACAAAAGCTTTACCAATATGTCTGCTTATCTATTCATCTGTGGAGATATGTATTGGAGAACCACTTTCTCCTTTCTGGACTTCATCACGGATAATGTAATGCTTGATTTCAAATGTACTTCGGTCTAGAACTTGGCTTTCTCTGGAGACTTCATGTAGCTCTGATCAATAAAGTATATCATTGTTGGAAAACTGGAACATATCCATGTGACACTTCTTCTGTCATCATGAGATCTGATCTTATGAGTAATCATATTGATACAATATCTCTGTTATAGAAAATATTCACCATGCTTTTGCTGTGCACTGGAGGTTCTCCACCAAGTTATCTTCTTTCATCTGCATACAAGGGTCTCTTTATGGTATGCCTCAAAGTCTTGAGATTTCTCTTCATATGCTCTTTGTTCAATTTCTCTGGAGAACAGTCTTTGCATTCATCTGATGTAGAACTCCAACCCATGGATATTGCGGATGATATAAAGACTCATGTAGAGGTATGTCTAGTTTACTGGAACAAGTAATCATCATAGTCTTCTCCCTCCATCTGGGAGAACCTCTAGTTTATATACATTGTTCTTCATCACAACTTTCAGTTCCTCTGCTTGATTTCTTTTATTGAGTTCATATAAGGTTGGTAATCTTGTGATTCTTAATACAGTGAGTGGTTGTTCTAGATTCTCTTTCTTTCTCAGAATCTACATGTTCTTCCTGATGTTTTTATTTAGCTCTTGGGTCCATGGAGTTTCTTATATATTCCATGCTCTAAATATTCCACTTCTTCCTTTCATTATAGGATCATGGATGTGGATGGACAACCAAGGATACTTTAAGGCTTATCTCCGAAGAAGATTTCTTCTGAGGTTGAACTAAACACGTACTTTCTTTCATGGCTACTACCATGGATATATACTTCATCATCTTCAATAGATCATATGATTATCTCCCTCCTAATCCTTGCTTCATGTATGAGTGCATATAATCGGCTCCCTCCGTCTAACAGAGTCCATGCTTCCGTTTGCATCCTTATTGTCTTCTACAATATATAATCGGCTCTCTCCGTCTAACAAAGTCCACGCTTCCGTCTTATTGTCTTCTGCAAAACATCATAAGTCTTTCTCCAATTTCCTCTTGATTGTTGACTTCTTTCTATCTTTGCTTCTTCTGACTTTGGCTTATCTTGTAATAAATTCCACATGATTTGTTTGATGTATTTCATTCTTTCATGTGTATTATCTAACTTGTATAATGATAAATCCTTATCTTGTTGTTCTTCCATAGGTATAGTTTTTCTTGGAACACATTATCTTCCAAGAGATAGATATACAAGATATGTACAGAGACGATGCAAACAAGATATGTACAAGAATTAAGAAGAGTATTGTTACCTTCATAAGAAGAAGTCTCTTTCATCCTGCTTGGTCTTCTTTGTAGGTTCCTTTTCTTCAGCAACTGATGCTTCATGTTTCTCCTTCCTTTTCTTTAGCTCGGGAAAATGATTCTTGTAGTGACCATACTTTCGACAGTTGAAGCATCATATTTCTGAAATATATTTCTCTTGATTTGGATTCCTCCTTGAACCAAACTTCCTTTTGTTCCTGAAATTCTTGAATCTTGCCGTGAAGGCTTGATCATCGTACTTCTTTTGGGGTTTCTCTTTTGCAATGATCCTGGATTCTTCTTGAGCACAACAAGTCCAAAGTTCTTCAAATGTGGGATACTCCTTCCTTGTGTTTCATGCTTGCGGCAAATGAATCCCATGTCTTCGGAAGACCATTGAGTACTATGTTTACCAATTCATTCTCTGAAATGATCTCTTCAATAGCTTGTAGTTGATCTCTTAACTGGGATATCCTCACAAAGTATGATGTTATGCTATCATCATCATTCATCTTCATGTCGCAGAGCTCATTCTTCAGACTCATGACTTGTCCAATGTTTTTGACAAAGAAGAGGTTTGTTAGGGCATCGTACATCTTCTTTGATGAGTCAAGATGATATATGTAGGGTATCAAGTGGTATTTTACAGAGTCCACTATGATACTCATGGCATTGATGTCACCGTCTTTGAACCTTTCCATAAATGCAAGTTATGTGGTTCCTTCTCTTTTCCTTCTTCAAACACTGGTTCCACGATCTTTCCTTTCACGATATCCAACACTTTATTCTTGGAAAGGATGAGGTCAATCCTTGTCTTCCACGCTCTGAAGTTAGAAGCTCCATCTAACTTGTTCTCTGACTTCATAGAGTAAGTCATGGTTGCTTTGACTTGGTCAACCCTAGATTTGACCAAAAACTCAAACTTGATGTCTTGGCTTGCTGAGAGGACCAGGAGATGCACTAGGCTAGGGCGCACTGATCTATCCAGAAATTAGGTCAATCCCTTCACTTACGGTGCCTCAAAAAGAGAACTAGGGTTTCTGCAACTGCACCTGCTAGTAACCCTAGCGACAATGCTATGGTGACTGCTCCTACTAGAAACCCTAGCGGCAGTTCTTCAACGAGCTTATTATCCTTACGACTATGTTTCTTCCCAACGGTTAGACTGAATGAAGGAGGCGTGGGCCCATAACCTGTTAGAATATAATGGATGTGCTCATTTTACCATTGACAATATCGCTAATGTCACCCAACCATAGGCTGAATCCACCCTCCGAGCACCTTAATCTTGATAGAGAATCACTCTAGAAGAAAACCCTAGGCTAGATAGCCAACCAAGGGGTAGTGCACCTTTCCCTAAGGAAAACGCACCAACAAGAGCTGATCAAATAGTCCAAACCCTAACCAAGAGATAGTCCAAGCCAAACATGATCTACTAGTTGCAACACCTGCAATGGCATGTCTCCTCCAAACCTGAGCACAAAACTGGGCACTGCAGTGCGCACAAGTGGTGCTCTGCAATTCTGAGATTGCCTTCTAGAATGAAGATTGGCCTCCTGTATTTATAGTAATTCTGGCTAACTGCCTGGGCCGAATTCTTATTCTGGGTATCTGTCTGTTCAATATATATTATTTCTTCTGGTCGACTTCTTCTCTTGGAGGCTAATAAACTAATACAAGTTATCTTCTTGAGCCGACATGTCTTCTAGGGTTATTAGCCAACTCATTAGGGTTTCTTCTTGATTCCTGGAATATACTATTCTCGTCAGGTTTACATGTGGAGGTAAATACCTCCCGCAGCTACCACAATATCAATAGAACACTCACTGAAAACAAAACACCATGTATGCCTTGAAGAGACAAAAATTATGGCAAAGGAGGATCACCTATTTAAACGCCGCATTAGGGAAGTGATTGAAATTCAAAGAAATCCAAGCAAACTTAATAGAGATAATGGCCTAGAACTGAATGCAATTTGGCTCCCCTTAATAAAAAAGAACAATAATTAAAACAATCAACTTTAGGTAAACCCTAATTTTTAAAATTAAAAACAATTTTGATTCAATCAATCTAAAAAAATAAAAGTTTTTCTAAACACTGATTAGTCATTACTTACGATCTTTATAAATTAAATTTTTTAATAAAAATAAATTGAAAACAATATTAGAATACTCTCATTAAAAATACAAACTTAAAAAAAATCCTTTTAAATAATAAACAACATAAAAATTTAAAAAGAATTGAAAAATCCAAATAATATAATAAACCTAAGAACTAATTATAAAATAACAATTTGAAAAACTAAAAATAAAACATTATAAAAAAATAAAAATAAAAAAATAAATAAACTTAATTAATTAATGAAGAATTAGGGTTTTTCCCAACCGACATTTAAGCTCTCCTCTATCCATTTAGCATTTATAGGAAGCGTCTCTCTTAAATCATAACCCAGGCTTCTTGTCCTAAAGATGGATCTTGATATGGATCTGAAACATTGACAATCCATCAACAGAACTGTGGTTTTTCCGAACTTAACTGAAAATAATAAACATGTTCTTTGAATATGTCTAGACACACTTTAATATGTCCAAAAGCATAATCTCATATAGGGATACCATATTACTCAATGCCCTTTGGACTACTTTTTTGGGAGAATATGGACACCAAGTTGAAGAGTATACAACTTTCCATCCACAGACAAATGGGAAAACAAAAATAGTCAACATGACATTAATTCTTATTTTAAAGGGTTATAATCAAAAGCATCCAAAAACTAGGATGAAAATGTGATCTACATTCAATACTCTAATAACAAAGTGATTCACACTTATATTGGTAATTCCCATTTTGAAACATTACTCATTAAGAAATGTACTCATAATTTTCATACAAGGATGACCAAAATCAATTTTTTTTTGGACTATGCTGTTTACCATCCCAACTAAGGAATGGTCAATAACATGCTCCACATTGACCTAAATAAACTAGTAAAATAAAATTAGGTATAGATATGAAATTATGCATGTTTGTTAATAAGTGAAAAACTATATTCAAGTTTACATATTGTTTTAATATCTTAAAAAATATGGAGGAATAAAGGGTATAGATATAAAATTATGCATGTGTGTCCCTAAGTGCACAATCATTTTGAAGGTTAAATATTATAATAAGATAATACAAAAATGTAGAGGGATAGCTAACTGCATTTTGGATATAGAATGGTAATATTCACTTGACTTTGGATAAATAATTTCAAAGTTCACAATCATTTTGAAGGTTAACTATTATAATAAAATAATAAAAAAATGTAGAGAGATAGCTAACTGCATTTTGGATATAGAATGGTAATATTCACTTGACTTTGGATAAATAATTTCAATTATGGTTAGTTGATAGATATTCATAAGTGCCTACAAAAAATCAACAAAATATTAGTCCAATAGGCTCCTAAAAACATACATAAAATTGTATTTTTGTCAAAACTCAACCATAAGGTGTTCATTTATAATGAAATTTTAACAACAATAATATGTAACCTTTCCTCATATGTCCACTAAATGCCAAAATTAAATTCGATCATATAGTCTTCCAAAATGGAACAACACAATAAGATTTATTGGCTTTTGGGAAAATGAGAGTTGGAAGCTCAAATTTCTTGTATGGAAAAGTTGACTTTCTTTAACAAATTTGCTAGATATTGCAATGTTGAATTAGGCCTCTTCTCTAACAATAACACAAGGGGTATTTGTGGCTAGATTGAGACCATGCCACAACTACCATGTCATTTTTGTTCTTGAGGAAGGGGTCGAAAGGATTTGAAGCACATGGAAGGTAGTGCAAAGTTGACAAGGAAGAATAGGCATAGAAACTATACAATTCCAATGCTCACCATGATTCTAGATGACCACTAGTTCGAACATGGATTGAGAAAAATTGATGCTATATATGCATGCATGTAACTCATATTATGTTCCATCTTACACCAACACACGTATGAAGCATGGAAACATCTTATTTGGATAAGATTATAAAACATGATGCTTCAATAATGTTCATTACTGTAAATGTTTCTAGTTGGAGGTGAAAAATAATAGCCTATATCTTGTCTTGATTTTCCAAAACTTATCCATAAAAAAAAGTGGTAAAGACGTTAAAAAATCATTTATATATTCAAACAAAAAACTTTCTTACTAAAGCAAATGAATATCCAAGGAAATATTTGATATAAACAAGATTTATATATTTTTTTTCTTTTCACTTGCATATATGATAATGAACAAAGTGACATATAAACTCGTAAGAAAAAAAAATATCAATTAATTTCATTTTTTACGTCAAAACCTAAATGAAACACAAGATATATTGTTTGAAATGTATATATAGATGGAACCCAACATCCTAAAAAATATATATATAAAATCCAACTATTTAAACAAACCAAAAGACAAGAAACATGTCAATTTCCATAAACTTCAAATGCGATCCAAATCTTAGACTAAGTAATACAAAACAACTTGGAAAAGTTAAAATCTACCAGTAATGGGATAGGATTTAAGACAAGATTCCGTGGCAAAGAATTCAAGACAAGATGGTATATGCAATTTCCCTTATATCATGGCAGATTGAAAACACTAATGAACTTATATGCATGAACTAATAGCTTATGGTATTAAAATTCAAAAGCCAAAAACTCCTTCCATTAAAAGGATATGAATCTTGACATGGAAAAGAGTATGAAGAATTTCCATGTACTTGTCATTATTTGGACAAGAACACCCCATTCTTTGACATTACCTTTACCACTTCTAGGGGTTCTTAATGTCTTACTTATGTTTTCTTTTTCTTTAAAATTACCATTTATATTTAAGTCAATATCTGAATAATATCTGATTAATATTTACTTATGTTTTCTTTTTCTTCAAAATTACCATTTATATTTAAGTCAATATCTGAATAATATCCATTTAGCTGTTCCTATCCATTTATATTTTAAAATTAATTATGATCCAACATTTTGGTGGCCAAAACATATAACATATTTCAATTTTTTTTTTTTGAAAAATGTACATATCATTGCTTTTTGTCTATACATGGAGAAAAATTCCTTAGTAGCACAACAAAAAAATATATTTTGTCAACAAAGACACAATCATTGTCTGACACAATCATTGTCTGGACATATCAGTGCTTTTTGTCTATACATGGAGACAAATTCCTTAATAGCACAACAAAAAAAATGTATTTTGTTAACAAAGACACAATCATTGTCCAACATTAGCCATAGACTTGAAATCCCTAAACTAGTAAAAAACTTCACCCTTATGCTTAAAAAATAAATCATCTAAAAGTAAGTAAATACCTTGAACCTTAATTCAAGGGAGATCGTTACATGGGTGCTACAATGCAAGTATAAAATAGAAACAATGGTGTTCTCGATCTCCATGATTTCCAACATAAAATCCTTCATTTATGCTTCTTCACAAAATAACCACCACCATGAAGCACTAATATTCTCCAATGCAAATACATGTACATGGATAAAATCCAACTCAATAACTATGGTTTGATATCTACTATGTGTGACCAATTATTGGTGTTGGAATAAGGTAAGAATTTTAGGTTTGTTTTAATGAAAATATTAAAATTAACTTTAATGTGACCATTAACATTTCTAAAAGTGAGATTATTAATATTGCATTCACCATTTGAAAGAATGTTCGAACAAGGTGGTGTGTAGTGTGCCATGGAATATAATCATTTTGACTTATTATGAGAATGACCACTACCATGATTCAATGTAATACAATTCAAAAGAACAAAATCCAACTCAATAAACATGGTTTGAGATACACTTGACTAAGTATTTATTGTTGCTAGAATTATAACACTTTGTTTTCCCCCATAATTGTAATTATGCTTAAGATTTTATATGATGTGATTATGAAGCAATTAATTATGTTTTGAATTAATGAAAACACCATGCAACTGATTGAAAAGGAAAATCCTTGAGGGTACTAGCCATGATATCACATGTGGAATTGATGAAGTGGATAGGTGAGGTGGAGCTGCGATGTTTTAGTGAAGAAAATAGGAATCTTGCTTAGCAAGCATACCTATACTTGTAAACATGAGCTCACACCTACCGGCGTACCTGGATCGATATGGAGCCATGTGAATAGTAATGGAAGTCAAAATAGGTGGTTGAGGCAGTTAATACTGCTGACATATCTAATATCTTGAAGAGGCAAGAGTCAATTAAAAACCTAAAATAAGTACACCCCTGGATTTCCCCTTCAAATTTCAGATCCCTCACTGGAGGTTACTTCTGAAAGAAGCCACAAGAGTTCCAAGGATCGGAAAAAGATGAGGCCAAAGGTGAAAAACATCACCAATAGGAAGAGAGACGAGACACAAAACAATTGGTAATCTAGAGAGGTATTAGGAGAGAACAAAGAACACAATGCATAGAGGAAGGATTGGAGCATCGAGCTCACAAGATAAGGGCTCAATGAACAACGAAGTTCATTGGCGCAAGCTGAAGAGAAGAAGAAAGTGGAGAGATTTCCTTGAAGAAAATACGAAGCTCATCTAATTTAATGTTGATCACCCTAAATTAGAGAAGACATGGATCCAAACTAGAGCGATAAAGCATCACAACTTGGTACTTACTGAACATAAACCAACATTGGTAAGGGGAGGTCGTCGAGGGATTGTATAATAGATAAGGGACTCCCCTGTGTAGAGGAAATCTAGTCGATAAACTACCTGATAAACCTGTGGAAGCCTTGAGCTCAGTGTGAAGGGGGAAACTTCTGTTGTTGTCAATGAAGGAAGGAGAGTAACCTTCTCGGATCATCTTGAGACCGAGGACTAGCTGAATCATTCCCTTACGATATCATCGCTAAGAAAAAGGGTGGTGTACTGTAGGAAGGCACTCTATAGTATGGCCTAAGGTTGGGAGGAAAGGCATCCTCTCTTAGTCAGTTGGTTGTTGGTATTTTTCCCAATAGATAATTGTATAACTTGATTGTTAATGCATAGTAACGAGGTCAATGTGTGTTTTTCTGGCTTAATGGAAAATTTGCATGAAAGAAAATGATGTATTGAATTCTTGTGTAAAATATAATGTTCTTGTTACCTTCACTGTATAAAATTGTTAACTCATGAAGTTAAGTCAAGTCGGGATGTACTGTACCCTAAAAAATCTTGTAGCTTAAGAGGAAAGTTTTCAAGATATGGACAAAACCTTCACTCAGAAAGAGACATGAGCACCCTTAGTATCTAAAGAGTCCTGAAATGGGGTTGAGATCCTTAGGCCCGATGAAGATTCATCTGTTTTAGATGGAAATCATGCCGGACATGTAATCTTTCATCCAATTTACTAAGGGAACAATTTATCTAGTATAGACCTGGAATTCCAAAGCTCTTAGAAGTTTGGTAGAACCTTTGAAAGGATAGAGAAAAGACCGTGACTTGCTTAAGTTTGAAATTAGATCGTTACCCTAGAAGAACCAGTGTTTTATGGTGGGTGGATTCATAGCCATTGATTGGGCGAAGATAATAGATCCAGACCGTTGGTCAGATGGTGCCACTTTCAGAGCGTATAAGTGAGGATATATTTAAACTACAAAAGGGAGAGCCTCGAATTGACGAGGACCCTTGATCTACCAGAGAGTGGATAGGGATAAATATAGACCGTTGGATCTATTAATTGTGTAAATATGGATGAACCTACATAGATAAGATCTAGCTAGCAAAGGACATACACAGTTTGCAGAAAAATGAGAAAAGACGGAAACGAGAGAGAGAGAATCAAATAATTGTATTAACTGAATGAAATGAATGATAATTTACACATGATATAATCTGTATAACTCAACTAATACACATTGGAATAGAAGCAAATGCACCATAGTGGTGGTCTAGAGTGATCTGGACACACACTGCCAGTTACAAGAGTTAAATTCCACCTAGTCTAAGTCAAATAGCCTTTAAGTCCTCAGTTAACTGACTGAAAGCATCAATAATGTGCCACTCTGGTGATAATCCTAAGGACAATGCACATTAATAATGATGATCCCAATACTGCATGGTGATGGAACCAATGTGGCATCAAGACTCCACTCAACCCATCTAACTGAAGTGTGAATTGAAGAGAATATTCCCCTAGAATGTAGGAAAATGAATATTCTCCCTAAAATGTAGGAGACTAGATAATGACTAATAAACATAGGGAAAACCTAAGGAAAAATAAATCCTAGGTGTGTGTGAAGTATATCCAACACCCCCCTTGAACATCACTATGGTGAAAATAAAAGAATGGATCCCGACACTGAGGCCATGTTAGGTAACCAAAAAAAAAGACACACTAAAATAAACGAGGAAAGAG
>JASDQU010014394.1:49032-80318 GCA_032191745.1 Picea mariana
TAGGTAAAATGTATCAAAAAAGAACTGACAGTTGCTAGGAAACTATGTCCTTCACTCCAAGACGACTGCTCAAAGAATGGAACTTCTGCTCAGTGAAGGTCTTGGTGAAGATGTTTGCAGTCTATTTTGCCGAAGGACAGAACTACAGGTCGATGATCCCCTCGTGTACTAAGTCCTAGATGTAGTGCATGTGGATATCGATGTCCTTCATCTGCTGCCTCTGAACTAGATCTCTACATAACTTCAGAGTGCTTTGATTGTCACACCAGATGACGATCATTCAATGAAACTGGATGCCCAACTCAGTGAGAAAATGTTGTAGCCACATAACCTAAATGGTTATGTTAACTACCCCTCTGTACTCTGCCTCGACCAACAGATGGGCCTAGAACCTAGACTGAGTGAGTAACCAGATGTGGACTTGGTATCAATTTTGTTTCCATCCTAATCAATATCATTGAACCCGATGAGGTCCAATGTAGAGTCTACTACATAGTGAATCCCAAAGGTGATGGTGCCCTGTACTAATCGAAGGATACACTTTGCAGCCTTCCAATGTAGCTCATGCAGTTCTTGGATGATCCGAGAGACTGCTTTGAATGCATATGAGAGGTTTGGTCTAGAGTGTGTGAGATACACAAATCTCACCACTAACTGTCTGTACATTTTGTTGTCCACAAGTGGAGTGTTGTTGGCATAGGGGAAGACCCAAGGTTCAACTCTTACAATGCACCAACAAACCCTAACTACTGGCCCTTTCGGAAACACTACGAAGTAGATGCAGTCTCACCTGAAGTAGCAATAGGGGGTTGCAGGACACAGGTGTCTACAACCATAGGAAATGCAAAGTTATTCACAAAACACAACACAAAACAATTTAGATATTATTTACCACTCTTAAGCTTACTTCATGAAGTTATATCTCTAATTTAACAATCATGTAGTAACAATATAACAGATAGAAAATAACACATCATCAACCACAAATACCATAAGATATACGTGGTTCACCCTCTCCCTAGGGCTAAGCCCACATAATTGTGTTTCTTGATCTATTAGATGAAAACATACAGTTCTATCTGCGCACTTAGCTGCATATATTCTTTCTTTCTCTCTTTCTCTTCCCTCCCTCTGCACCCAGCTGTAGGGTTGATCTTCGTACCTAGTTGAAGATCCAAAATCAGACTCAATATTTCTCTTAATAGCAACAATCAATAAATGAGAAACCACGATCATAATATGAACAAAAATACGAACGAGCCTCGTCCTAGTTCCTCTAGACCTTTATTTATACATTACATGACTTCCTCAGACAACCTTAGACCAAAGTCTAAGTGTCAAAACCCTAGGTCCAAAACCCTAGGTCCACTTGACCCATGTTTTCAGGGCTTCGCCAGCCTGTTCCTCCTTATTTTCTGCAAGGTGCTCCAAAGTATCCATTGGTCTCTTCTTCCACTTGCTGAGTTTTCCACGATCCATCTTCCTTGATGCTTTATCTTCCTTAATCTTCTCTTCCAATGACTAGATTTTCCTTTACTTCGCTCCTTATTTTATGCTTCTTTAACCACTTCAACCCTTCCTCAGTTTATGTGCCTTCTGCACAGTTCATACTTCGCCTTTGTTCCTTAATCTTCACTTCCTTCCATAACTAAGGGCCAACAAGCCCCCAACACTCACATGTGACTCTTCCCGAGTCACTGCGATACTGAGCCTTCTGTATCAATTTGACTGCATACTGAGCCTTCTGTATCACTTCGACTGCAGACTACGCGTACCAGCCTATGATTTCTATTCTGTGCCTTCCCATATTGTACAGACTGTCTTTTCTGTGTCTGGTACCCAGTTTCAACTGCACCTGGTACCTAGACCCTTCTTCCTTAGCTTTCACTAAGAGCTGCGAGGCAATTGATTGTCACAATACAGCTTCAACCGGCTCCTGTTCACTAAACCATCCTTCCATTCTCCCTTAAGAGTCTTCAACTGCGCAACTCCTCCTTCTATAGCATAGGAAACCTCAAATGGTCCGAGCCAATGTGTCTTGAACTTCCTTGGATGCTTCATGAACTTGTTGTCAAATAACAATACCAAATCTCCTTGCTTAAATGATTTCCTCTTGATATGTCTGTCATGGTAAGCCTTCTCTCGTTCTTTTTGCACCTGCTGATGAAATCCTACAATGAACCTGTCTTCCTCCAGTTCCAGCAACTGTGCGAGCCTGTCTTGAACATCGTCTGTGTCATCTATACCTGTAAATGCTGCAATTATTAAACTAGGAACCAAATATTCTATAGGTACCACTTCTTCCAAGCCATATACCAACTTGAATGGGGTCTACATTATTAAATTTTTGCAAGTGGTTCTGTAAGCCCATAACACTGCTGGAATTCTTAAATCCCAATATTTCTGTTAACACTGCAAATCTTGGTCAACACTGTCTCCAAGATCTTATTGAAAGCTTTGACTGTACCATTCGACTATGGTTGGTATGGTGTGCTCTTCTGATGGTGAACTTCGAACTCTTGAGTCAAGGCTTCGATAGTTTTGTTGATGAAGTGTGTTCCTTGATCACTCATGAGGATCTTCGGGCATCCAAATCTAGTTATAATATCCTCAAAGATGAACTGCGCAACTGTAGATGCACTACAATACTTAAATGCTCTTGCTTCTTCCCATTTGGTCAAATGCTCTGTGGTGGTGATAATGTATCTAGCTCCTATGCACTTTCTTAGTGGGTTGATAGGTTCCACAAAGTCAATGGCCGATTTCTCGAATACTTGTAGTGTTAATTGTAGTGCCAAAGGAATTTCATCCCTTCTAGAAGGCTTCCCTACTCTTTGACACACATCATAGGCTCTGTGGTATTCCTTAGCATCCTTATGTAAAGTAGGCCACTAGAGGCCAACTCTGAGAATATTTTGTGCTGTTTCTTTCCCTGTATAGTGTCCTCCTGTGTTGCCTTCATGTGCTTCTACAAGAATCAATGGTCTCTCTGCCTCTCTAACACATCTCCTCAGGATCTCATATGGTCCCATCTTATATAACTCTCCAACTATAAGTTGAAAGTCAGCAACACAGACTACCAACTGTTTCTTTTGAATGAATGTGTACTCACGAGGTGCCATTCCTATGGATAGGAACTAAACTATCTCAGCAAAGTGATCATCGAATTTTATGATGGCCAACAACTATGCATATGGAAGTGTATCCTCCAGACTAGTAGGTTCCTCTCCATGTTCTAACCTGGATAAGTGGTCAGGTCCTTTATTCATTATTCCTGGCTTGACCACAATCTCAAAGTCATAATCCTGGAATAGTAGTAGCCATCTGTATATTCTTCTCCCCAACACTGTCTTGCTGACTAAGTATTTCAATTGAGAATGATCAGTGAACATCTTAAAATGTCCTCCCAACAAATAGTGTCTAAACTTCTGCAGCACATATACCATAGCCAAGTCTTCTCTCTCGGTTGTAGTATAATTCCTTTCGGTTGTAGAACGCTTCCTGCTTGCAAAGGCTATGGGGTGGTCAATGTCTCCTACACTTGGCTGTGCTAAAACTTATCCTAATGCAATGGATGAAGCATCGACATGAACATTGAACTCCTTACTTCAATCTGGAAAACCAAGATGGGCACAGTGACCATTTTCTGCTTTAATGTGTCGAAGTTTTGTTGGAATTCTTCTGTCCATTGGAACTTACTATCTTTCTTTAATAGCTTCTCCATAGGTGATGTTATCTGTGCATAACCCTTAATAAACTTTCTATAGTATCCCGTGTGTACCAGTGTAGTACGCAAATGTCTAACGAAAGTAGGGGGGGGGGTAGGTCGACAATGATAGAAATCTTGGAAGGATCTACCAACAACCCCTGCTTACACACAATATACCCTATCAACACTCCAAAGGGTGAAAAGAAGTTACACTTTTTCAGATTAAGGGAAATATGACATTTCCTTCACTTATCTAAAATTAATCTCAAGCATTCAATATGATCTTTTGTTAGGATAAAAACAGTCCAATCATCAAAGTATGCTTCCAAGAACTTGTGTAAAAAGTCCTTAAATGCTTCGACCACCACCCTAGAAAAGATGGATGGTGCAATCTTCAAACCAAAATGCATCACAATGTACTGGAAAGAACCCCATTCTATTGAAAATGTGGTCTTATGTCAATCTTCCTTAGCAATTATGATTTGGTGATAACCTGGAAATCCATCTGTGAATGAGTAGACCTCTTATCCTCCTACATTATCTAGAACTTCATCAGTAAAGGGTGTAGGAAAGGGGTCATGTAGGCATGCATCATTCAGTTTCCTTAAATCTACACAAATTCGGATTTCTCCCGACTTCTTATCTTGGACCACCATAGGGATGATCCATTAAGATTCTTCGACTAGTTCTATGATTCCTACTTCCAACATTCTATCCAGTTCAATCTTAACTTTCTGCTTATATTTGGGATTCGGTCTGTAGGGTATCTTGTTGATGGGTATTGCATCTGGTCTCAAAGGATATTCATCTCTCCCATGGGACCTTTAATGTCCTTCATCTCTGTGAACTTAGTTGGAAAAAAATATTGATATTCATGCAATAGCTCTGTGATCTTGCTAATAGTAACATCATCCCAATAGTCTCTGACATTTGCTAACTTAGGTGTTTTCTCGGTTCCAATATTAACCTTCCTAATTTTAATGGGCTGTCCAACAAAGGGTAATTCAATCCCTGGCCCTTGTATGTCTCTTTGTCCTTCAGTTTCTAAAATTTTTACATCCCTTGGGTCATCATCCTCATCAACATTAATATTGTAGCACTCCTGTAACTTCTAAAGAGGCGCAGTCCATTCATCTTTTTCATGGTCAAGAAGGGGGTTAGGTGCCTTCTCAAAGACCTCATGTCTTATGATTTGTAAAGCCTGGTCTACTATAGGGTACTGACTTTCAAATAAGAAGGTAGCTACAAATTTCTAAGTCATACCATACCAATATGTAGTGAAGAAGCACAATTCTGCTTGAAGATACCAGTTGATAGGTGTAGTGTCCAATGTGTTAATGAACTTATGTACCCACTGTTCTTTAGGAATGTTTCTCCAAGCCTCCTCACAACTTCGCATATGGTCCTTAGGAAAACTCTGGCCTGTGTAACGAACTTCACATCCTTCATCTTGGTCTGAAAAGCGCATTGTTAGTAAGGTGGGACATTGTACCCATTCTGCGATGTTCTTCTTGTGTGTTCCCCACCATCTAGCTGGTGTAGCTTTCAAGGCTTCATCCAGTGCCAACATCCTCTGTTGTACTGGTACAATTTTTTCAAATTCAACTAGAAATGTCCCTAAATGATTCAAGCCATCAAATGTTTGAAGATTACTTACTTCTGTGCCAATCCAATGAACTTCTCTGGTCAATCTGGCACATCTCTGCGTAGAGACTTCATACATTCTATTCTGGCAATTTTCCAATGCTTCCTTTGAATATGATGAAAATGCACTTTCACTTCACCAACTGAGATTTCCATCTGCTGTAGGATTAATGTAATCATGCTATATTGCTGTCAGTTTGTAGATGTTCTCTAGGTCATATGCGCGGTCTTCTTCCCTGATGGGTTCTGTGTATCTGTGACCTTCATCCGATTCCAGAGGTGCAATGACCTTAAGGCCATTACCTTCAAATGTCATTCTTCTCTTCTTTAGGTCAACAACAGTTGAATTGTTGAAATCCCAATCAATTCCTAACAACGCAGAATAAGGACAACTATCATCAACAATCTTAATCACTTCGAAGTCTGTAAACGTCCTTATCCTATCGATGTATACAGGGACATGCTCTAGTCTTCCAAAGGGGCTCACCGCCTACTGATTAACCATCTTGAGCCTAATAGGGGGGTAAAGAAATCTAGGTTTTCCCATCAGTGCCCTAGTCTTCTTTGTCATAACATTTACTTCTGATCCCAAGTCGAGAACCACATAGTCCATGGCGTAGTCTCCAATTTGAGCACTAAGGTGTAATTCCTTGTTTTTCCTTCTTTTCCTTGATACTTGATTCATAGCTCTACTTAGCATAGGGTCTATTATTCCAATTTCATATTGTCTTACTAAGTGTTGTAATTCTTGCATATATTTTTTTATCTTTAATCAAATTGATACAAGTGTATAAGAAGTCCATGAGCTTGCTTACCTCTTTTCCTCATTTAGCTAAGATAGACTGATCAAATGTTGGTGGCATTTCACATTCCCTGACTTCTAGTTGTGCCATAGAAGAAGAATCTTATTCTCCTACAAATTATTTCCTTGCTTCCTCGAAAATATGCCTCTCTCTCCTTGGATCAAACAATTGTTCCTTCTCTGTAGCCCTTCTGATCCCTTATCCTTCTGTAGTATTTTCTGGAGTCACCCTATATTCTCCTGTAACAATGCCTCCTCTAGTAATAACAATGACTCTGGGGTCTTCACTTTTGGAACACATATATATTTCTAAACTTTAGACTTTAAATGGATTTCATTCCCATTTAAATAAAAACAACGTGCACTTAATTCTCACCGTCGATGAGCTCTTCCATCTAATCAAACGATCCTAATTCCTTAGAAGCTATGGAGCCGCCTACTCGTAAAAAAAAGTCAAATCACTAAAGAGTACTTCGCGATTTTGGATTTTGTAGTTTCGTGCTTTAGATGTGTTAACATGCCTCACCTTCAAAGTCCCGATACACGAAAAGCGTTCAAAATATCCAACTCACCATACACGTATACCCCCTAATCTATGACATATCTTTTTGGGAAATGACCTGTCAAGAATTTTAAATGAAGTTAATTGACCAAATGAATGAAAAAACGGATACTTAAAAAGAAACTAAAACCCAATTATAAAATCAAATAATAGTTTTGCGATTTCGGAAATCGGTTCTTCGCCATCTATCTCCTCCCAAATTCCCGAAGCCCGAAATCTCGAAATATCTTGAGCGTTAAGATGAGTTAATTAAGGATTAAAAATGATTAACGATTAATTAATCACATCACCATTTCGCATTTCGGGGATCCTTCCTCGAGCGACTTTCAATATCCCGAGATCCGAAACCACGATGTGATTAATTAATCGTTAATCGTTTTTAATCCTTAATTAACCAAGATTTGTTTCCAAGTGCCTTTATTAGGTAAATGGAGTCATTATTGAATTTCTGTGAAACACCTTTGAGAAAACAGACAAAAAGATATTAGACTTCGGCCTTATCTCATAAATATTTCAAAAACTTGATCGTTCACCAAACTCAAGTTTAGGCTGTCTACTGCTTGCTTTTTTGCAAAACTGATTTCGGGTCTGTTTAAGATAATCAAGATAAATTTAATCGATCTATCAAACTCTGGTCGATTTTTTTCGCATCAAGGCAAAGTAAAATTTATCAATTTTAATTAGCGGATCCCTTGTTAGCTTAGAGTGTAAATCTTTGTTGAAAAGAGAACTAGCTACCAGATCACATTATATAGATGTATAACAGCCTTGCATATATCATAGACATTGATTCACTAGGAGCGAGCCTGTTCAGTACCCCGGTGAAGTTATCTACATTTCCCATTGAATTTCCTTTCACCACTTCAATTTTCACTTTGCTGAGATGAAGGAAATCATTTAAATGAATTTCCTTTCATCATATCTTTTGGACAAAATGGGGGCAATCGAAATTCGAATTTCCTTTCACCATTTGTCTTGGACTAGATGGGGGCAATCAGATTATGAATTTCCTTTCACCATCCGTCTTATTTTTTTAATATTTTTGAAGTGGGGGGAATCAATTTGTATATATCATACACATGATGATATCTATTTATAATTTAGCAGCTAAGGTCTATCAACTCACTTTGATTTACTCTAGGCTAATCCTCCCTTGACCTTCAAAACACCTTCGCCTACAAGGAAGTTATCACAGGGAGATTTTAATTTCCAGGGACTTTCCTTGAGCGAAACGAATCAGTTTAAAATCTGATAGAAGGGATAAAATAGTTAGGATTAGACTAGACACACTTTCTCTCAGTTACAATCAGAGGACTCACAAAAAATTTGCCTACTCTCGTTTTGAAGATCTAGTCTTTTAGGCTTCCCGAGTCAAGGCAAACTCTGTATTTATGTGGAGATTTTAAAATTAGGATGCGCAAATCAAAACACAATTAAATATTTCAAACATGATGGATGGGAACAAACTGAAGAGTTAAAGGTTTGGAAAGGGATCTTATTCCTATTCATACCTACTTCTTGATTTGCGAGCTTATTTTATTCTTATTTTCTTTTTTATAAATTTTATTTCATTTTTTTATTTTTCTTTTAATTTTACTTAGAGAAAACTTTTAGGATTAAGCTGTAATTTTACATTTCTCTGGTTGTATATTAGGTGAAAATATCTACATAGATGAGACTTATTTCATACTTAGTGATATCCCCTTGAAAATTTAACTTGAGTCAGTAGGGTAGAAGCTCATAACTCATATTTTCTTTATATTTTCAACCAAGTAAACCATTTATTTGTCACCTGTTTCGAGAGAAATCCCATGTTCTGAAATGTGAGTGTTGATTTCTGATACATCCTATCTCTTGACTATCAACAAGTATCCTTCCTGAAAATAAACGTGAGAAATTTCAGGAACATCTGGAGACCAAAATTCTATGCGTTACCTATTTTATATTTTTGTTTATATGAAATCAACAAACCTGGTTTTATTTACAGTGAAAGTAAAAACTTACCGAAGAAACGAAGAATTGCAAACAAACTATGAAAATCAAACCGGTATGTACAATGAGACTTTGGAATTTGATTACTTCATGAAATGCTTTAGGTAACGCCCGTTTATGGGGGTGTTAAGGATTTTCCCATCAAGATTTTCTAACAAAAACAAATTCTTTCCCTCAGAATCTATGATCTTGAAAGGTCCACACTAGATTTGATCAAACTTGTCATGCTTTCTTGAGTCTTCCTTCATGGCATCCCACTTTAAAACCAAGTCACCAGGGAGAAATTTCCTATCTTTAGCTTTTTGGTCAAATAAGGCTTTTATGTTATCTTGATATTTCTGGAGTTTGTCGTCCACTTCAGCCCTATGTTGCTGGACTTCAATCAACTGATTTATTCTTATGGTGACGTCATTCGACTCTTCCTTCGTGTCTTTCTAGAGTTTCATTATGGGTAGAGAAATTTTTATGGGGAGGACCACGTCGGTACCATACACCATTTGGAAAGGAGACATTCTGATTGATTTTTTAGTGCCTATCCGATTTTCCCTCAAAGCGTATTTCAAATGAACATGCCAGGCTTTCTTATTTTCAGTCAACACCTTTTTAATTATAGTGATCAAGCTCTTATTTGATGATTCAGCTAATCAGTTTCCCTGAGGATAGTAGGCTATGGAATGTCCTAGTACAATATTGTACTTCTGACAAAAACTGACCATCACCATGGATTTGAAAGCTTTGGCATTATCAATAGCTATCTTTCGAGGACAACCAAATATAGATAAAAAAATTTCTTCTAGGAAATTGATCACCACTAAGTCTGTAGCATTTCATGTCAGAATGGATTCTACCCATTTAGTGAAATAGTCCATGGAGGTTAAGATCCATTTATGTTGTGCACTTGAATGCAGATGGATTTCTCCGATGAAATCGAGACCCCATTCTTGAAATGGAGCTTCTGTTTTGATCGGAATCAAGGGTAGTGCTGGAAGCTTTTGTTTGCCTGAGAATAGTTGACAGGAGTTACAGGCTCTGACTTTAGTATTCATGTCTGTAAATAACTTCGGAAAATAATACCCAACTCTTAGGATTTTATAGGCCGTTTCCCTCCAGGCATGGTGTCCTCCACACACCCCTTCATGAAACTCATTTATAACGTTCTCTGTTTCAGATTCTATTAGGCATCTTAGTAAAAAACCTAGGGGATCCTTCCAATACAATTGGCTGTCAATGATGCAATATTTTACTGTGTGCAACTTTAATGTTCTCACTTTATAAGGAGTCATATCACTTGGACATTGAAGAGTCAGGAGATATGAAACTAGGTCACTATACCAAGCTGAGGAGGAGAATTTTTCTTGAGTCTGAGTTTCAAGAGTCTCCACATCAAATTCCTCTATATCTAGAAGTTCTCCGTAATCTTGTAGATGATTTATTCTGAGTGCTCTAAAATTCGATTTTTCTAATAGCTTAGCCAGGACTTGACCCTTGACGAGCTTGGTCAGTTTTACCTCAAGATCAAATTCCTGAATCTTGGCTAGATATCGACCCCTCCTTCCGTCACTATCTGGTTGCACCAATATGTCTTTAACAGAGCTGGTTAGTATGTAGGCAATTATCTTGGAATGCAACACGTAAGTTCTGAAAGATTTGAGGGCTTTCACCATAGCATATGCCTTTTTTTCCAGTATGTCGTATTTCAACTTGGCATCTTTGAGGATTTTACTAAAAAATGCTATTGGCTGCTTGAAACCTTCATCATTTTTCTATAAGAGCACGACTGCGATAGTGTGTTCAGATTCAAATGAAAAGATCAAGAATTCCCTCATGTAGTCTGGACTGGCTAGCACTGGTGCTTCTCCTATCATTTTCTTGATGCGTTCGAAATATGCTTTGTCATAGGTCATCCATTTGACCTCGCTGTCCTTTTTTAGCATATCTGTAATCAATTTAATAATTTCAGTGAAATTTGGAATGACTCTTCTTAAAAAAAACATTTTTCCTAAAAAAGACTGAATTTTATTTCTGTTTCTAGGAACATTTATTGTATCTATGGCTTCAACCCTTTTTAGATTGATTTTTATTCCTTCCTTAGATACTATATGACCCAAGAGTTTACCTTCCTGCATTGCAAAATGATATTTATTGGGCTTTAGGGACAAACCAAATATCCAGCATTTCTCAAATGTCTGTTTGAGGTGTACCAAGTGCTCTGCATCAGAGTTATAAAAAACATTTAAATAATCAAGATAGATAACGACAAACTTATATCTTTCACCGAAAAAGGATATGTCCATCGCTCGTTGAAAAGTGCCCCCTACGTTCATCAGACCAAATGACATTTTGTCATACATGAAAGTACCCCATGGAGTGGTAAACGCGATTTTATATTTGTCATATTCATGGACCAAAATTTGATTGGAACCTGAGAACCATCAATCATAGACATTCGGTTAGCCCCGACCACTTTTTCTAGAATGTGATCCATTTTAGGGAGGATAATTTTCTTTAAGAGATGATCTGTTTAGGTTCCTGAAATCCACGTAGAGTCTGATTTCGTCGTTCTTTTTTCTAACTAGAACTAAATTAGCTACCCACTCGAAATATCTAAGTGGAACAATAATTTTTGCATCCAAGAGTTTTTTTACCTCTCTTTCTATTACAAACATGAGTATTGGGTTTATCTATCTAAGATTTTTCCTGAAAGGTTTGATGCCCGGTTTTAAAGGGATTTTATGCTCGATAACAGTGGTATCATAAGTTTTCAGTTCGTCGTAAGACTAGGAGAAGACATCTTTGTATTTTTTGAGTGATTTCGCATATTTACTTTTCATTTCAGTTCGAAGGTATTTGAAAATTTTGACCAGTTTGGGGTTTTCCTTAGTGTTTATGTCGTAATATTCAACCTCTTTGGGCTGAGGCTGCAAGGTAGACTTCAGAGGTATATCAACATTATCAAATAATCTCTCTAACATAATTATACCCTTAGGAATTTGATTTTTTTTTAGCACCAACATGTGGTGGTTAGCGATCTTATCTTGAAACTTCTGAGGATCTTCGTCTTCTTGCATGATCCAAGTAGGGTCGTTTTGATTTTCCTGGTCGATGTTTATTTCGGAAAATTCATCCACAATTTCCAGAAACTGCTTGATCTGTTCATCGTCTTCAAAAACCTTCCAGTGTTGGACATTATTTGGTATTGAAGGCCTGTGCCTCATTTCTATGTGGTATTTTATCTTCAAGACTGTAGGCGGCATAAAAGTAGAAGCCGCTTTTGCTAGGGAGTCAGTTTGTTAATTTTTTTCCCTGGGAATATGATGAATATTGAACGATAAAATCCCAGGCACAGTTACTGTATGACATTAGCATTGGAGTTTTGTCTTGATACTGTGGCCTTATTTGTTTTACAATTAATTCTGCATCGCCGTAAGCTATTAGATTTTCAATTTTCAACTTTCGGGCAGCCTCCAATCCCAATATTAGAGCTTCATACTCGCACACATTATTGGTATAGTCAATGTCCCACTATAACCTGTATGAGAAAGGAATTATGAATTCATCTCCGGGTGCCACAAAAATAACTCCAGCTCCGACTCCTTCCCAAGACGAAGCACTGTCAAAAACCATTTTCCAGACCCCTATGCTATTTACATTTTTGTTTGTTTTTTCGATTTTTTTGTTTTCATTTTCTGAATCATTTTATTGTGTACTATTTTATTCTGTACATTAATCAAAACCATCATCAATGGATAATATACAGTTTCCTAAATCTTGATTTGCGACATAAATCGGATAATTATTTGGGTTTTGTGGGTCACTTACGATATATGCCAGTCTTGTCTCTCTGTATAGACGGGTCAATTGTCCACCGAAGATCGGGATTGTAGCATAAGACATGTCTAATTGAAGTGATCCTCCAAGTTTGGCACCCCAAGACCTGGATAACAACATTCCATATTTCGCAGGAACATTAGCAATGACTACATCCATGAGAATACCCTTCACAGGGATCCATGCAAGATTAACCACCAAATATTTTATCATACCAAGACATTTTACCTTTCTTGAATCAAAAGAATACAGATCTCGGTATGGTATGGTAACCTCAAGGCCCAGTTTTTCCATAATAAATTTGGGCACTAAGTTATGGGAGGCTCCAGAATCCAACATATAGTTATGGACTAGGTGATCATGCATAGTCAGCGTAATATAAAAAGGAGCAACATGATCTTTAGCATTTTTGATATGTAGACCAGACATTATAGTATGTCTATCATCTTCTAAATTAATAGTATCTGCATGACTCTCAGTATATGATAAATTTATCATTTTGGCAATTTGTTTTCTATACATCGGATTTTTTGCTAATTCAACTAGGGGCACAGGATTTTTGATTTTATTAATTTCATTTTCCATATTGAAACTTCCAATTGTCTTTTAGGCCTCTCTGGTGGGGATCTCTTTTTCTCTTTTTTCTTGTTTATTGGTTTGCGTTGCTTTGGTTTCGACTGTCCTTGTTTTGGCATCTTGTGTTTCAACTGTTTTTGTCTTGGCATCTTGTGTTTTAGTGGATGTTTGAGCTACCTCATTTGTTTTATTTCTCGACAAGATATTCCTTGGTGGAGAAGTTGTAGAATTTTAATATCTAGGGATTAAATTATATTTTTTTTGAAGCTCAACCATTATAGAGTCGACGATTCCTTGATAATCAGATTCTCACATATTATTTATACTTACCTCAGTTCCAAACAATGTTTCTGGATCTAAAGACCTTTCGTAATATTGTCTGGTTAGGTGAGGTTCTTGATGATTATCACCGAGGTTGTCAATATCTTCATATAACCCCTCAAAGTCTCATACATCATCTCTTTATGTTAGCGACATTTCTTGTCCTAGGCACAAGAGTATTCGGGACTACCAAGTTGACCGATGTATAGAGACAAAGAAAGCGACTACGTGCCAAGACTGAATCTGGGTCGTCCGATCCCGCGACACATAGTGCAAGATCTAGTCGGCATATCAGCATTCAGGAGTTCGAAGGGTGAAAGCCCCTCATCATCTCACATATCGAAACCCCGAACCCCGAAGTGCCGAAAGTGCCCAGAGTCGGACCCGTAGTATCGCGAAGCAKCCTCAGCCATTCATCCACAGGAGACACCTGGCGTGTGATTAGGCTCCTCGGMTTTTCGCCCATCGCGACTTCGAAATGCAGAGAATAGCCCCGTCATATTCCCGATGCGCGAGGTGCTGGGAGTGCCCAGGACCAGGACCCACAACATCACCGAGTAAGTTCAGAGCCGTCAGATCTGAGAGGGATACRTGGCGCCCAATTAGGCCATCTCGACATTTCTCCCATCGCAGATGTGAATAGACAAGGATTAACTCCGTCCATTTGCAAACGCCGAAAGCATTTTTGGAATAAACACAGGGTCATAGCCCATGGTCACTTGGGAAGGAAAGGAGCTGTGCAAAGGAAGCCAAAGGCGTCGATTCTAGTCACCGAAAGGGTCACCGCGATCTCCAGGTGCCATCGGATCCGACCTCAATCCTGGTTTTTGCCTGGACTAAATGAGGGTGAGAAGGGGTGGTTGAAACCTCTCCTCAGACATGAAGAGTAAGGTATAGATAATCTAGCAGGAGGTCTACTCGAGAAGGTCCTGTGTACCCATTTTTCCAAAGAAGCCATGTCGAGTCCTCGTCCAGCCGGAGGAGGTCTGCACATGCTACCTCAGAACTTAATGGCTTAGCTACTCCCCTTGCAGGAGCCATGCACAGTTAAGGTGGCGTCTGACAAAGAATACCTGCCCGAATTTGGATGAAGGGACACCAAGTCTTGGGTGCACGATCGACCAGGGTCTGCATGTGCAGACTGTTAGAAGACATGCAGACACAACGTTTTTAATGCAACATCTTGTTTTTGCTGTTGTGGTTGTTTTTGAGTATATGTAGGCACTTTCTCCATTTTTGTAAGCATCGATGGTAGAGCGAAGCTCCCGATTGTAATGTTTTAATAGACACTCTAGTTTGCTGGTTATGCATCTGTATGTAAGATTTCTTATTTATGAAAGACAGTTTCCTTATTCCATCTAGTTTTCATCTCATACTGAGGGGGTTCATGATTGACTGATTCACATGAATTATTGCAGTTGTGTTATGATAAAGGATTTATTGTGGTGCTATTGTATTCTATGGTTTTCTGCGTTTGAATGTAATCAGATCACGCATTCAAATTCATTCTCCTACAGTCTGCTAGAAACCTGATGTTGACAACAGACCTTTGCATTTCTCTGATACAAATCTTCCCCCTACTCACCCTTACTACAACTCACTGTCTGGAGTATGTCTAAGACCTCACTCACCCATGCATAAATGGCCTAGTTTCGGAGTTGAAACAGTATCATCCGAGTTTACTTCCATTCGATCACCCCTTTCATACATAATCGTGACATAAACTGATGGGCGTCGGGCTCTGCTCCTGCTGCAATCCAGGAGTGACTTCCGTCGCCAACATTTCTGGCGTCGTTGCCGGGGAGGAAGTTGAATATTTTCCCTGGGCAGAACGACATTGAGCCTCTGATTCTGAAGGTGCATCAGACATAAGAGCCCTTAAATATTGCTACTGTGCACCTGGTGACTCCAAGGTTTCCACGTCACTGTTTCAGCTGTGGCTACTGTTAGCACTTCTGAAAGCTGACCCTAAGGAGCTTTCTCGAGAAGGTTTCAGCAGCTGCTTTCTCAGCCTGAGAAGCTTCCTGGGGTAACGACAACGTTAATATATGGCCTTTGATGGTGAACAAGGACCAGACACATTCGAAGTTGTGCATCTTTCACCTGGCAACTCCATGATTCAAAGATCAATTGGCGACTCCACTAGTTCGGATGGAGAAGATATTGGCTTGTAGGTTTTCTCCTTTTGATTTTTCTGCTATTCCTGGTTTTCCTAATGTTGTCCCCTCTCCCAATGAATGGGGCGATTATTTGCCCAAATTTGGAAAATGTGAAGGGGACAACCCTGCTCAGCACCTCAGCGAGTTTCATGAACTCATGCGTCAGTGGGAGATACATCATGAGGATGTATTACTGAAGATGTTCATGTTCTCGTTAGTAGGGGATGCGCGTAAATGGTATCATTCTTTACCCCTTGCTAGCATTTCTTCACTCAGTGAATTCCATGCAACCTTCACTACCTATTGTCAGGAGCTTTATCCCTTTGAGTTGATTTTTCATAGCTGTTGTGAGGGATACTACAAAAAATGTATACAAGATAGAGATGTCCCTTATGTAGGCTATGAGGATTATCCTAATGACCTGGATCAGAAATCAGTCATTTCTCCTCCCCATTCGTTTGCTTCGGGCGAAGTTATGGAGCTGGTAAAATCTATCACTGCCAGACTTGACAGGTGGGAAGTTGAGTGATGTACAAAGGATTTTGGTATCTCTACAATGGATGATTATGAATATCCCAGGGAGGAAGAAGATGCTTCAGGTGAAGTTATGGAACTGATCAAATCTATCACTGCCAGACTTGACAGGTGGGAAGCTGAGCGATGTACAGAGGATTTTGGTATGTCTACAATGGATGATTATGAAGATCCTGGGGAGGAAGAAGATGCTTCAGGCGAAGTTACGGAACTGATAAAATATATCACTGCCAGACTTGACAGGTGGGAAGCTGAACAATGTGCTGAGGATTTCCCATCCTTTGAAGCAGAGGCCCTTAGCAACTCTACGGAGGGCGATTATGAAAAAAGCTTTCCCACGGGTCCTGTTTATGGTCATTATGAATCTGACCCATGGGAGAGCCAAGAAGAAGAAATCCTCCTAGATATGATTATGTCTGATGAAGGCTGTGATGATGAGGGATGCAAGGATAGAAGACTGGGGGAAGAAGATGATTTGAGTGAATTGATAGAGCAGGTGAAATCTCTCACTACCCAACATGCAAGGTTGGAATCTGAGGACAATGGGGAGGATTTTCCAGTCTCCAAGGTAGATGTTCTAGATGGCTCTTTCAAGGAGATGATTGAAGATTTCATAAACGCATTAACATCTGCCCCCGATGAGCTTGCTATCTCAGATCAAAATGATGAAGAGGTAGTTATGGAAGAGGATTGTTCTCTTTTCCTTCACGAGATCTCCCATGATATGTTTACATTCGGGGTCGAAACGAAGGAGCGGGGGATAGTTCCACTTCTGCAAGTTGGAGAAGCTCTGTTTCCCCCCAACTTTGATGATTATCTGGAAGAGGAGCAGCGGAACCCCACATCACCTTTTGCTAATCAGAGCAGCCATCCCACTTATGAAAGCCACGAATCAGAGTCTGAGCTCGATATGTTGGATTTCCAAGAGCAGGTCGCAGAACCTTGTCCGCTGCTCACTAAGGAAAATTATCACGAGGAAATCAGGCATCTCAGTCTTTTAAGAGACACTGAGCAGTACGAGGAAGAGCAGAATTTACCCAGGGAGGTTGTTTATGATGAATACAAATCTGACCCGGGGGAGAGCCAAGAAGAAGAGGAAAAGGAACCAGAAGAACAAATGAGCACATATTTCATTCTAGAGTCAGTCAGTAAGCAACTACCACCTGAAATCAGTGAGCCTACATCAATTTTCCACTCACCTGTGCTTATTAAATATGTTCGGCCGCATGTGAACAACTCTGTAGCAGAAGAGGCTGTCTGTCGCCAATTTCCTGGAATTGGCCACTCATTCGATGACCCTGTCAGCGAATACATTTCCCTTATGCTTTGGAGCCGCCCTATTTCATCTCAACTCCAGCCTGTAAGGAGGAGTTGAAGAGTGTAACCGTTCTGCTGTTACGGTTACACCATCTGCTGATGATCATTGACAGAAGGAAGGAGCTTCTATCCAGGAAGCTGCTTGAATGGCTATGGTGGAAATTTTCTTTCACCTAGCCCATGTAAAATATTTTATTAGCATTAGGACTGTATATAAATAAGCTCCTTTGAGCATGTAGCTTTATTTTGTTACTCTATTTTTTGGCCTGTATTTTCAACAACGGGATGTTTTGAGCATGACTCCATAGCCCAACAATAAGGCACTGAAGCTGCAGAATGAGTTCTTAGAGCATCACATGGATGAATCTATCCCCCATGGAGCCTAATGTTAGTGACATTTCTTTTCCTAGGCACAAGAGTATTCGGGACTACCAAGTTGACCGATGTATAGCGACAAAGAAAGAGACTACGTGCCAAGACTGAATCTGGTTCGTTCGATCCTGCGACACATCGTGCGAGATCTAGTCGGCATATCGACATTCAGGAGTTCGAAGGGTGAAAGTCCCTCATCATCTCACATCTTGAAACCCCGAACCCCAGAGTGCCGAAAGTGCCCAGAGTCGGACCCGCAGTATCATGAAGCAGCCTCAACCGTTCATCCACAAGAGACACCTGGCGCGCGATTAGGCTCCTCGCCTTTTCGCCCATTGCGACTTCGAAATGCAGGGAATAGCCCCATCATATTCCTGATGCGCAAGGTGCCGGGAGTGTCCAGGATCCGGGCCCACAACATCACCGAGTAAGTTCAGGGCCGTTAGATCTGAGAGGGACGCGTGGCACCCAATTAGGCCATCTTGGCGTTTCGCCCATCGCATATGTGAATAGACAAGAATTAACTCTATCCATTTGCGAATGCCGAAAGCGTTTTTGGAATAAACACAGGTTCACAGCCCGTGGTCACTTGGGAAGGAAAGGAGCTATGCAAAGGAAGCCAAAGGCGTCGATTCTAGTCGCCGAAAGGGTCACCGCGATCTCCAGGTGCCATTGGATCCGACCTCAATCCTAGTTTTTGCCTGGACTAAATGAGGGTGAGAAGGGGTGGTTGAAACCTCTCCTCAGACATTAAGTGTAAGGTATGGATAATCTGGCATGCGGTCTGCTCGAGAAGGTCCTATGTACCCATTTTTCCAAAGAATCCATGCTGAGTCCTCGGCCAGTCGGAGGAGGTCTGCACATGCTAGCTCGAAACTTAATGGCTCAGCTACTCCCCTTGCAGGAGCCATGCGCAGTTAAGGTGGCGTCTGACAAAGAATACGTGCCCAAATTTGGATGAAGGGACACCAAGTCTTGGGTGCACGATCGACCAGGGTCTGCATGCGCAGACTGTTAGAAGACATGCAAACACAATGTTTTTAATGCAACATCGTTTTTTTGCTGCTGTGGTTTTTTTTGAGTATATGTAGGCGCTTTCACCATTTTTGTAAGCATCAATGGTAGAGCGAAGCTCCCGATTGTAATGTTTTAACAGACACTCTAGTTTGCTGGTTATGTATCTATATGTAAGATTTCTTATTTATGAAAGACAGTTTCCTTATTCCATCTAGTTTTCATCTCATGCTGAGGGGGTTCATGATTGACTGATTCACATGAATTATTGCAGTTGTGTTATGATAAAGGATTTATTGTGGCGCTATTGTATTCCCTAGTTTCCTGCGTTTGAATGTAAGAAGATCACGCGTTCAAATGCATTCTCCTACAATCTGCTAGAAACCTGATGTTGACAACAGACCTTTTCATTTCTCTGATACAAGTCTTCCCCCTACTCACCCTTACTACAACTCACTGTCTGGAGTATGTCTAAGACCTCACTCACCCATGCATGCCTGGCCTAGTTTCGGAGTTGAAACAATATCGTCCGAGTTTACTTCCATTCGATCACCCCTTTCATACATAATCGTGACATAAAGTGATGGGCATTGGGATCTTCTTTTGCTGCAATCCAGGAGTGACTTCCGTCGCCAACACTTTGCATAAAGTTTTCTGTTTTGAAAGGAGCTTTGATTTTCTGATCTTTTTTTTTTACTGGTCTCTGCTGGACCGGGGGATTGGGATTCCTTTTGAAATCTCTCCTAGCAAAAGGATCATGTTTAGCCTGGTCTAATTCCATTATGGAGATTTTGTTTGATAATTGTTTAATTATTTTAGCCATTTCATCCATTTTGTCCTCCGCGGACTTCCCAAATCTAGAAGTTCTAGCTTGTTCTCTAAAGTGTTTGGTTTCTTTGGTTCCTGTTTCGAATTTCACCTTTAGTTTACCTAATGCCATCATGTTCAATTCAATTTCGATGGAGTCATCTTGAATTCTGGTGAGATCAACCGATCTCCTCTTCCTCAAAAGTAAGGTAAAGTTGGGCTCGAAATCCCCTACAAAAGTGACCTTAGCGGTGGGCTAAGAGGGTTTGACCTCTACTGGGATTTTATGATAGAGTTTATTAAACCTCCGAGTGAATTCTAGGACTGACTCGGAAGTATTTTTCCTCAGAGCTCCAAACTCCATTTTCTATAATACAAGTGATCTTTCTTCTCTCCCCATTGCCTTAAAAAGGCGTCTTCTAGCACGTGATAAGATGCTATAGAACTTACCTGAAGTCCTCAAAACCGGAGTCTTACCTGAACTTCAAAATTTTATACCAGAAGTCTTGAATAAAAATCCTCATGCTCAATGTCGAGGATATGAACGAATTGGTCAAAACATTTTATGTGCTCTGTGGCAGTTAAATCTCCTTCTCCCATGAATTTCGGTAAGTTCTTCATATAATTTTCTGGTAAATCATGAAGAACAACGGGAAGGAATAAAGGAGTGTATCTGGCTGCCACTTTGGAAAACATTCTAGGGGGCAGAGGTGGTGGTCCTTGACCACCTGAGGTGGGGGATGGACTTCGAGAGTTAAAGAGAGGATTTTCGTAAACTACTAGGCACCTTTCTACTGCCTCAGGATGAAGTGAAAGAGGTTCTGGAAACTGACCGTTAGGAGACAAAAAATATGAAAAGGGAGGAAAAGGGAAATGAGGACTGTGTTCTTCAGATTTACAGGATATATAAATAGGAGAACCAACAATGGTTGAATCAGAGTAAGAGATATAGTCCTCAGATTCTTCTAGAGCTAAAACCTTTACTTCAGGGACCAGTGGAATATCAATAAAAGCGGGTATCAAAATAGGTCTTTTATATTTACTAGTCAAGGGGGAAATCGAATCGATCTCGACTTTAATATTGGGTAGTACCAGCTTGGGGTTTAAGGTTTTAGCTGCAAGATTCTCAGTTGATGTATCTTCGAAGTAGCTTTGTGTATAACTTTCTTGTGAGGTTGACTGTTCAAGTGGAACCTTGGCATTAGTTTGCACAGTTTTGGGTTGGTAAACCTTACTTGTGGATGCAACAGTTTGCTTGATGTATCCCCTTGGTTTTAATAGATTTTCATGATCATATACATGCATAATCTGCTGATTGTCTGGGTTCTTCCTAGTATTCTTTCTACTGAATGCCAGTTTATCTATAGTGGAGTCGCCAAGTGAAAGATCAAATTAGCATTATAAATTTATTCAATATTTGTTCACTATACAAGAGATAAACTTACCATGTCATTCTCCCAGGGAAAAATAACTTCATTTCTCCATCCCCGACAACGACGCCAAAAAGATGTTGTTCCTGAGATTACACTTAAGGCTCAAAGAGTAATGTCAAGGAATCAAGAATTTAAGGAATGTTTTAAAAGGTTCTAAAAGGTTCTTTAAGAATTTAATTATATGAGAATTAGCCCTTAAATGAAATTAATAACTGAACAGGACAGAGGCCATGTTTCGTCGTTTGAGTCCAGTAATAAAATCAAGTGATGTGGGAGAAGTTTACAAAAAAATGTTAAACAAAATAAGGTATCAATGACAAATAAATATTACCTTGCTCACAATAGAAGAAAATGTAGAATGCACCCTTGAAATGACATAAGATACAATGATCCAAGTAGCTTGCAGGTATTGTATTTACTAATAGCAAATACAGAGGAAAAAATGCTTGCTTATCAAATGATCGATAACATGTTCTTATAGTAGATGTTGTACTAAATTGCAACCACTCACTTATCAAGGAGTAACATAAATAAAACTAGAGATATGGAATACAAGAAGAGCACATAACTCAAACTGCACAAAATTTGGAATCCCTGTCTACACTTTTATTAATACTCACAGAAGGATGAGTTTTCTTAGTTACAATATGAAAAGAGGTAGCCTATGTTAAGTCTTTGAAATATGTATTTATACAAAAATGTTCTCAACCCTAAGCGGTTGGAATTCTCCTTATTTCTAAAACATAAAATATTACAATATGTGAAATTTGAAATGCTTCACTTGCATCTACCCTGTCTCTTCGCCACGATGGTAGAGACGTTTCTCCTTCTTCTTCTCTAGCTCAAAAATAGCTGGTCTCTAATCATGGTCTGAGTACATGATATGCCCACATCGTCTCATTTGTTCTCGGATGTGTTGGCTTTCCCTTGCTCAACACATTTCACACATTTTCCTATGAACTGCACCACCAACCTGGAAGGCTCATTTGTGTCGTTTGCCTCAAAAGTATACAATTTCTTCTCTAAGTGAGGCAACCTATATTATATTATCCTATATTCTGAAGATATAGACTATAGTTGCAGACTAGGCTTGACTAGCCACCTATTTATTTGAGTAATATCAATCTGTTTTAATTGCAAGATTTAAGCCCGAGCCTCTTCCATGTTTGTCCTGAAACTAAGTTGATTGTTTTCTATGTCAACTTGCTCCAGGACCTCAGATATATTATCTTTGTTAATGCCTAATGACCGTTTGTCGAGTGAATGAAATGCTTCTTCACAAGCTTTCTTCACTTCCTTAGCTAATATTTTACTTTCGACTATGTTAGCCTCCCAGGTCTTCAGTATTATATCACCTCTAGTTTGCTCGGAACGAGACAATCTAGAGACCATGGATACTTCTTCTCTTGTTGATGAAACAACTGCCTCCTGGGAAGTAGCTCGAGTAGCAATGGCCTCTCTCTCCTTTAAATTTTTTTTATTTAAGGATTGGTCTACCACCCGGAAATGGTTTTGGACAGCTTCCACCTTAGCAAAAAGGCTTTGCTGTGCTGATTGTAGTTTTTTGCACACCTCCAGTGCTTGAGCTTGGAAAACTACCATATCTACAACCGTGTTTTCAATTAGGTTTATTTTGGCTTGTAGTCATTTTACCAACTCTCCTTGCTGACTGGCCCATTCTCTACTTTCCACGTGTTCTTATGCATTTCATCGAGACTAGATTTGATATGTTGAATTTCCTGTCTGAGACAAGCTCTACTCTACTCAAAACCCTTGTTCATATCACTCCTGACATTCTGCTCCACAATCTTTACTTAATTTTGAAATTGACTTATCAACAGATCTTTCTTCTTCAATTGTTCTTTTAGGTTCCCAACAAAATATTGGTTTGGTGTTGCAAAATCTCCCAACGATCCTGCCACATACATAGCGAATCCTACCTCTTCCAAGGCCTGTCCATCAAGTAACACCCTGTGTCTCTTAATAGTTTCACCCTCTTTTAGGTGCGTTTCTATTTTTACCACAACCCTCCTTTTCTTGCTGAAGAAGAAATTGGAAGGAGGCATCTCTTTAGCAAAAATAGGTGTACGATCCTTTATGAACACCACTTCATCACTCAGGTTCCCTCTGCTGAACTGTAAAGGAATGATAGATTGGATAGGGCCGCCTATCTCGGTGGACGACTATTTCCCGGTTGTGTCAGCAGCTGATTTTCTTGTTGTGGACAACGAATTTTATTCTCCCTTTTTTATTAAGGCCTTAATTTGAGCTTTAGCTTGATCACTTGGTGGATTTGGAAATGTGGTGTCACCCTTCTGAGTTAAAACCTCAGTTTTCCCCAACTTTTCCTGAGCATCCTATCCACTGGAGCTCCCTGTTTCTAAAATTTGAATCTCAATTTCCTGTGTAGCTGGGGGTGTTGGGGTTTCTCCCTATAGGACATTCGGAAGGCTATTTCTCCTATGCCTTTGGAAATTATGGAATTCGACCAATTGTTCTGGATCCATAGTTTGTACTCGACTCAAGACTTCCTGATAGGATATCGCTCCTTAGAATATCTCATCTTGTGGAGACTCCTCATGCTTGTATCTTTTCAAATTACAAGAGGCCATGTGATTTCCCACGACATTCTGAGGATCATGTTTCTTGAATTCAATATTGACAATCTTGATTTCTTCCAGGGCCACGGCCTCTACTTTCGAATGGAGGAAATCAAACAATGAAAACACACCAATCTGCAAGGGAAAGTTTGGCCATACCTTTTTCTGCAAGGCTTTTAGCTCTTTATGGACTCTGCCCAACACAGTTTGACACACTACCTCTCTTCACACCAATCGTTCTGGTAGAAACTTGGGCAAGGCATGCAGAGGGACTGAACAACCAAAAACCCTGATATAAGGTAAATTCTCTTCAATATACCAATCTGCTATCCTCCCCAAGTTGGTTACTATTTTGTCAGAAATCCTGGGAGGTGGGCGCCCATATATGGCGATGTGCATCGACACCACAACATAATTGCAGATTTCATAGAAGGAATATTTTTCTTTATCTTCCCATATATTTGAATGATAAAGATGTATTGGTTCGGCACTGGTCAGAGTCCATATCCAACCCATCAAAGGAAAAGGTTTCATAAAACATACGATAACCATAATATATGCTGACATGTAAAACATGGCAGGTCTTCCTTTGGCTTTCAATGTCTAATACTCAGTGATTTCCTTGGCCAAACTATCTGATAACATCTTGGCCTAATTGAATGAGAAACCCTCTTCAACTTTGTGCATGATCGGTACCCATGATAACATGAAGTGGGAAGAGTTTTCCCTCCTGCAAATTCTACAAAACATCATGGCCACATACATCATATGAGATTCTAATGATGCCGTGGCGTATTTTCCATGTGTGTCTACTCTGAATTTCTTAGGGCGATCCCACCAATCCTTGATCAAATAGAGATAATTCTTTACTCTTTCTGGGCTCTCTTCTTCATTGAATTTCTTTAAGAAAGAGACATTATAATTGTGTTTGATTTCTTGGGGCAATTTGTACATCACCTATACATGTTCCGGTCGGAAGGATCCAACAACAACTTTATGTGAATTGTATATGGTCCTGGTTGCGACGTCAATGTTCTCCAGGGCCCAGCCTATCATTTCGTTATACGACATGAGCCTAGGTCGCGTGGCTATCATATGCAGATCTGACTGAGCTACATATTTGAGCTTCATTTCTTGAGTTTCGATCCCCTCATTATCTGATTATTTTGGACAATTGTCCAGTTCATATTGTAGGATCTCGCATACCCGTGTCCATGTTTTTATGGTCTCCACATCTCTCGACGATGTGTCCGAGAGGACATCTATGTTTTGTCTCGAGCTCTCACCATTCCATTTAACCATTTTTCATGGAGCCATGATTGTAGTAAAATCACCATTGTGTTACCTATCACAGAAAATGCACAAACTTATTATCTCGCTAAGCTTGCTGTTCATTGAAAACGAAAATAGAGTCAAACTTCAATATCTTTTTCACCTTAAGAGTATCAATTTATGCATACCTTCACTGACAATGTATTTAATTTCCTTAATGAAAATATTTATGCGGTGTTCTGAGATCTTATTCGAAATGATTGCTGTAGATCGATTATTAATGCCATTAACGTCTGGTGGTTCATGATCGGGAAAATCATAGATGAAATTTGAATTTATCCACGTTATGATTCAACGAAAGATTAATCACGAGATAATTGTCATTAATGCATTAGTTAATTTCACTTATTGTTAAGTAAATTTTAGAATTTCGGATCTCGGGATATCCTATAACGATTCAAGATATGATTTTGGAAATGCAAAATCGCGATGTGATTAATTAAATTTAACCATGTTTAACCCTTTTAAATAATAATGTTTAATCTCAAATATTTCGGGGTTTCGGATCTCGAGATATTGAAAGTCACTCGAGGCAGGATCCCCGAAATGCGAAATTGTAATGTGATTAATTAATCGTTAATCATTTTTAATCCTTAATTAACCCGACTTAACGCTTAAGATATTTCAGGATTTCAGGCTTCAAGAGTTTGGGAGGCGATAGATGGCGAAGTCTCGATTTCTGAAATCGTGAAACTATTATTTGATTTTCTAATTGGGTTTTAGTTTCTTTTTAAGTATTCGTTATTTCATTTGTTTGGTCAATTAACTTCGTTTAAAATTCTTGACAGGTCATTTCCTGGAAAGATACGTCATAGATTAGGGGGTATACGTGTATGGTGACTTGGATCTTTTGAATGCTTTTTGTGTATCAGGACTTTGAAGGTGATGCATGTTAATACATCTGAAGCGCGGAACTCCGAAATCCGAAATCGTGAAGTACTCTTTAGTGATTTGACTTTTTTTAACGAGTAGGTAGCGCCATAGCTTCTAAGGAATTAGGATTGTTTGATTAGATGGAAGAGCTCATCGACGGTGAGAATCAAGCATGTGTTGTTTTTATTTAAATGGGAATGAAATCCATTTAAAGTCTAAAGTTTAGAAATATATATGTGTTCCAACACTCACCAAAGGTTCTGCTGATATTAATTGGACTTGTTGGTTTCCTCCTTGACTCTCCTGAATTTTGGCTAACAACATTGGACATTCTTCGATGACATGATCAAATGAATTACAGTAGTTGCAATTAGTACAAGGGTTCTAACAATCCCTTGCCAAATTTCCAGGCTGTGCACAGTTATAGAAAATGATCTAACCTCTCCCTCGACCCATACCTCCTCCTCATACCGTTCCTTTGAATCCACCATGAGGGTTGAAATTTCCTCTTCCCAGGGAGTTAAACTGTGAATTATTTCGTTCTTGCTGAGATTCTCCTTGAATTCTATATGTATCCCTTGATATTTTATGCATGATATCATAATCCCTACAATCCTTCTCGTCATGCCCCATAGATTTACAGAATGTGAAGTAAATATTGGTAGGTGTTTGGAAATACTTTTGCATATAATAACATTCACCAAGGCGATGTCTAGTTCTACATACCTTGCACCAGGGTACAATAGCCTGCTTCAAAGGATTAGGTGCTCCAGAGGCCAAGTATTCATGAAATAGGGGACAGTTCTCTTTGTCATGGCCTTATGATTTACATATGATACACCATATATATTCTCTTTTCTCTTTTCCTTTATCGTTCTTCATATCTTCCACTTGTAAGGATAAACTCGTTAACTGATTCAAGATCTGACTCATACCTAGACTGGATTTTCCTATAGGGGATGCTTCTAATTTCATGGCGATCTCCAGTTCTTCAGCTCGTGAAGCAAACTTTTGTTGCATCAAAGGAACCCTAATGTGTGACAGGAGGGAAACGATGAACCATTCTTTATTCTATTCGTCTAGGATTTGAAAAATTAAACGACATGTCAGAGTCTTAAACCTCTGATCGAATTCCCAAATAGGTTCAATTACCTTCTTCTTGATTTCTTTCAACTCTGTTATGCACTATGAATCTGAATTAGTTTTCTTGAACTCTGCACTCAAAGCAGTCTTAATGTCATTCAACGGTTTAGGCTATCCAGGTCCTGAAGAAAAATTCATATACCAGTTCAGAGCACAATCCCTCAAGGTAGTACTAAACTGAGTTCTCTTAACAACTTTGTCGATGAATTTCTTAATGCTCTATACATCTTTGCATAAGAACCAATGTTGATAAAGATCTTCAGATCCATCTCCTCTAAAGATAGGTAACCTCATTTCATCTACCAAAGATCTTCCTAGGTGTCTTGACTGAGTATGTGTTAAACTGCTTGTAACAATACTCTGATTTCTCTGAATACTCTGGTTACTGTGGTTACTTAATGCTGCTAAAATAATAAGAGGAGTAATAGTACTTACTTCAACAATAGGCGCAGTTCCTGAAGTTTTTGGTTCTCCCCAATGAAGTTGCTTAGCCTCTACTTCTTCTGTTCTTGCAGACTCTAAATACTCTTCGTCTGTTAGATCTGCTTCTTCTCCACTATAGAATCCATCGTCTCCGTAGTTCTGCTTAAATGGGTTCACAACAGGAACCTCTTTGAATGATATCCCACTGCGTGTGAGTCCAACCTCTGTGTCACTGTCGCTATTTGAATTCTTGAAAATTATCTTCTGTATCTTCAGGATATTATTCTCATGCAATAACATTTTAATATTTAGCTTCAAGAAGTGTAGAAACTTCCCTCTAGTTCCCTTAAAGAAATACCTCTCTTCTTGACTATATGATTCTAATATGTCAATAACAAACTTAGTAATGTATCCTCCAATAGTGCTATCAAACCTAAGATCCACTGCTCTAGACAGAGGTCCAAACCATAGGTGGTCTAGATATGATCTCAAATTGAGTATCTGCTAATTTGGCTAACCACTCTTATAATTCCTTATGAACTCCTCGAAATAAAATCTTGTGTATGTCAGTAAAGATGTACCTTCCCAACCAGTCTTATGTACCAATGCTAGGATTCTTGTTCTGAGGTTCGACGAAGTCTTTCTCTTGTTCTTCTATCCACTTTTGAATCTCTGTCTTCAATGGAAACCACCTTGAGATTCCCTCAAGAAGATCCCGGTCCCAGAAACATAACCATTTGTTGGCACAGGGGCAGACCCAGAGTTCAAATCTTACAACCCACCAACAAACCCTAATTATTGTCCCTTTCGGCAACACCTGCAAAGTAGATGTAGTCTCACATGAAGTAACAATAGGGGGTTGTAGGAAATAGGTGTCTACAACCATAGGAAATGCAAGGTGATTCCCAAATCACAATGCAAAATAATTTAGATATTATTTACCACTCTTAAGCTTACTTCACAAAGTTGTATCTCTGATCTAACAATCATGTGGTAACAGTACAATAGATAGTAAATAACACAACATCAACCACAAAGACAATAAGATATACATGGTTCACCCTCTCCCCAGGGCTAAGTCCACAAAAATGTGTTTCTTGATCTATTAGATGAAAACATATAGTTCTATATCCGCACTTAGCTACATATATTCTCTCTTTCTCTTCCCTCCCTGCGCACCCAACTGCAAGGTTGATCTTCGCACCTAGTTGAAGATCCCGAATACAGAATCAATATTGCTCTCAACAGAAGCAATCAATCAATGAGAAACCACGATCATAATATGAACAAAAATACGAATGAACTCTGTCCCATGTCCTCTAGACCTTTATTTATACATTACATGACTTCCTCAGACAACCTTAGACCGAAGTCTTCCATGTTTTCAGGTCTTCTCCAGCCTGTTCCTCCTTTTCCATGAGGTGCTCCAAAGTATCCGTTGGTGTCTTCTTTCACTTACTAAGTTTTCCACAATCTTTCTTCCTTGATGCTTTATCTTCCTTTATCTTCTCTTCCAATGGATAGATTTTCCTTTACTTTGCTCCTTCTTTTTTGCTTCTTTAACCACTTCGACCCTTCCCTGGTTTATGTGCCTTCCATGCAGTTCATACTTGGCCTTTCTTCCTTAATATTCGATTCCTTCCATAACCAAGGGCCAACAAGTGTCCCTTCCATCCTCAAGTTTAACTCTTGATAGGAAAGGAGTAGGGGCAGTGTTGGCCCTCGGGTATGGAATCAAGCGAAGATCAAGGAAGAACAGGTAAAATGCGAACTTCGCGAGAGACATAGTGACTATTATTGGGTCAAAGTAAGAAAAAGAGTAGAAAAGAAGGAGCGAAGCCCAAGAATGCTAGCCGTTGGATGAGGATATCGAGGATGACATATAAGCAAGGTATATGGATCGAGAACAACTCAGCAAGCAGAAAAATCCATCACTAGCACTACGCAGGAAGAAAGGAAAGATAGGTCGACGAAGCCTGAGAAAAGCGATCCAAGTTGACCTAGGGTTTTGGCACCTACGTTTCGGCCTAAGGCTGTTGATGAAGAATTGTAATGTATAAATCAAGGTCAAGGGGACCTAGGTCGGGTCAATAGAATTCGTTACTGTTGTTAAGCATTGTTATTGATTGTTGTTCATTGAGAGAATATTGTATTGTGAGAGAGAGAAGGGATGAGAGTAAGAGCCTTTTGGCATTGTAAGATCTTCAGCTGGGTGAAAATATCAAGTCCTGCAGCTGGGTGCGTAGGAGGGGGAGAGAAAGAGAGAAGAAGAAGAAGATCTGCTAGCAGAGAGCGCAGACAAGAACTGTAAGATTTACCTTAATATATCATAATCACAGTTCTGTGGACGTAGCCCTAGAGAGAGGGTGGACCATGTATACATGGTGTTATGTGTGTATGGTTGATGCTTTATATTTGTCTTTGATATATTGTTATTTCATTATTGTATTAGATCAGATCTATAGAATGTGGAGTAGATTTTAGCGATAAGTGAGCTAGGTATACTGTGCTGTATTGTGTTAAGATCCACTTGATATTCCCCTGGTTGTAGACATCTCTATCCTGCAACCCCCCCATAGCTACTTCGGGTGAGACTGCATCTGCTTCACAGGTGTTTCCTAAAGGGCCAGTAGTTAGGCCTTGTTGGTGCTCTCTTGGAGTGAACCTTGGGTTTTCCCCTTTGTGCCAACAAATGGTTCTGTTTCCAGGACCATAATCTTTATGAGGGAATGTCAAGGTGGTTCCCATCAAAGACAAAGATTCAAAAGTGGATAGAATATCAAGAAAGGGACTTTGCTGAAGCCCAAAACAAGAACCCTAAGCTAAGTACTGAAGATTGGCTACAAAGAAACATTTTCATCGACATCCACGAGATCTTCTTTGGAGGAATCCATCAGGAGTTGTTTGAGTGGTTGGGTAGGTTAGCTGATACCCAGTTTGAGATTGAATCTAGACCCCTTGAGTTTTGGATGTCGGAGCTGATCCAAAAGGTTAAAAGAGTCGACAACGCTGTATCCAGAGCAGTAGATCATTGGCTTGATAGTACCATTGGAGGGTATATCACCGAATTTGCCGTTGACAGAGTAGAATCGTATAGCCAAGCCAAGAGATATTTTTTCAAAGGACCCAGAGGGAAATTTTTTCATTTCCTGAAGTTAAGAATCAGGATGCTCTTGCATGAGAAGAAAATTCTAAAGATACAGTAGATTGGTTGAAGCCAGAAAAGGTAATGTTCAAAAATTCGGACAACGACAACGACACAGAAGTTGGACATACGCACAGTGGGAGAGTGTTTAGAGGGGTTCACCTTGAGAACCTGTTCAAGGAAAACTATGGAGAATAAGGTTTCTACAATAGAGAAGAGGCAGATATAATGGACGAAGAATGTCCAGAACCCTCTAGGCCAGAGGAAGGAGCAACTGAAGAACTTCGCTAAGACGAGCTAGAAAACTCAGGAACTATGCAGACTATTGAAGTAAGTATCATTAACCCTCCTGTTGTTTCAACAACACTAGGCAATCAGTGTCATTAGAGTCCTTAGAGTGTTACTATTAGCAGTTTAGCATCTACTCAGATAGGAAACCCAGGTATCTCTATGGAGGATGAGATGAGGTTCCCTATCTTTAGAGGGGATGGATCTGAAGACCCAGATCAACATTGGTTCCTGTGAAAAGCTGTGTGGAATATTAAGAATGTCACCGATGAGGCCGTCAAAAGAACCCAGTTCAATACTACTCTTAAAGATTGTGCATTGAGCTGGTACATAAAGCTTGTCCAAGGATTTGCACAACCCCAACCATTGAATGAGATCAAGCGTTGATTAAAGAATTCAATAAACCCAAATC
>JASDQU010014394.1:80368-100702 GCA_032191745.1 Picea mariana
AAGACCCAGATCAACATTGGTTCCTGTGCAAAGCTGTGTGGAATATTAAGAATGTCACCGATGAGGCCGTCAAAAGAACCCAGTTCAATACTACTCTTAAAGATTGTGCATTGAGCTGGTACATAAAGCTTGTCCAAGGATTTGCACAACCCCAACCATTGAATGAGATCAAGCGCTGATTAAAGAATTCAATAAACCCAAATCAGAGTCACAATGTATTACAGAGCTGAAGGAGATCAAACAGAAGGTTGTCGAACCTGTCTAGGAATTCGATCAGAGATTGAAGACCTTAACAGGTTGATTAACGTTTAAGATCCTAGATGAATGGAACAAAGAATGGTTCATCGCTGCGCTGTTACCACACATCAGAGTTCCTTTGATGCAACAAAAAATTGCTTCATAGTTTGAGGCATTAGAGATCACCATGAAGCTTGAATCAGCCCCTATGGGAGAATCCAACTCAGGTATGAGCCAGATCTTGAGCCAACTGACCAGTTTGTCTTTGCAGGTCGAAGACATAAAAAAGGATAAGGGAAAATACAAAAGAGAAGACATCTGGTGTGTCATATGTAGATCAGAGGGCCATGATAAGGAACACTGCTCTACATTTCATGAATATTTGGCCTTAGGAGCTTCGATCCCCTTGAAGCAAGTCACATTTCCTTGGTGTGAAGTATCCAAAAACTGACATCGCCCTGGTGAGTGATATTACATGCAGAAGTATGTTCAAACACCTGCAAACCTATATTGCACCTTCTGTAAGTTAGTAGGGCATGATGAAAGAGACTGTAGGGCCTACGACCTCATGCATGAAAGGTCAAGATATGTCTACAAGATCCAAGGCAAAGTACAACAAGAAGGAAACACTATGCAATACAACTCCCCGGGAAGAGGAAATTTCAATCCTCGAGGTGGATACATAGGACAAGGACGAGGAGGAGGAATGGGCCGAGGCTTAGGACATATAATTTGTTATAACTGTGCCCAGACAAGACATATAGCAATGGATTTTCAAAACCCTTGTACTACTTGCAGTTATTGCAATTCTTTTGAGCATGTTATAGAAGATTGCCCTATGCTGCTAGATAAGCTTCAAGAAAGACAAGGACCTCAATAGAACCCACAAGTGAAATTGATATATGCCAAACCTCGCGGTGCAGACCCTATATTCACTGTTATTACTCAAGGAGGCACTTTTACAGGAGAAGATAGAGAGACCTAGGGAAAGACTACAAAAGACTTAGGAGTCAGAAAAGATGCGGAGAAGACTCAAACTTTTGATGCCAAGAAAGAAAGACAGACATTTGAATATGCAAGGAAAGAATTAAGAAGAGATCAAGGCTCATTATCAAGAACATGGCCAGAAGTAAGGGAATATGGAATGCCACTGATATTCGATCAGTCTGCTTCACCAAGAGAGGCAAAAGAGGTAAGCAAGCTCATGGAATTTCTATATACTTGTATTAATCTAATCCAGGATGAAAATGCTGGAAGGGAACTTAAGAATTTAATCAAGAAATATGAGCTAAGAAAGATAGACCCCTTGCTGAATAGGACAATGCACCAAATTGGGAAAAGGGAAAGGACAAACAAAGAATTACACTTGAATGCTCAGATAGGAGAATATGACATAGACTATGTAGTCCTCGACTTAGGGTTGGAGGTTAATGTCATGACAAAGAAAACTTGGGCACTGATGGGAAAACCAAAGTTATTCTATTCTCCTATAAGGCTTAGAATGGCTAATCAGCAAGTTGTCAGCCCATTTGGATGACTGGAGCATGTCCCTGTGGACATCGACAGAGTGAGGACCTTTGCAGATTTTGAGGTCATTGAAATTGTTGATGACAACTTCCCTTACCCGACACTATTAGGAATTGATTGGGCATTAAACAAATCTACTGTTGTTGATTTGAAGAAGAGATGTATGAAATTTGAAAGAGACAGCCTAAGGGTCATTTCACCTTTAGATCTAGATGAAGTTCAGAGATACACATAATCCATCAGAGAAGAAGACCATGCATATGAATTGGAGAATATCTACAAACTGACATCCAGACAACATGATTACATTAATCCTATGACTGATGGGAATCTTAGCTGGTTAAGTGACATTGTATTCTCATCAGACTCAGAAGAAGCACTGGAAAATTGGAAAAATGAGATGTATGAAGTATCCACAAGAAGGTGTGCCAGGCTGACCAGAGAAGTTCACTGGATTGGTACAACAGTGAGCAATTTACCCACCTTTGATGGTTTGAATCCATTAGAGACCTTCTTGCTGGACTTTGAAGCAAGTGTACCAACATAACAAATACCGTTGGCAATGGATGAGGCCCTGAAATATACACTAGAAATATGGTGGGGACGCACAAAAGAAATATTATAGACTGGGTACAATGTCGAACCTTGATGACAACGCGATTCTCAGCCCAAGTAGAAAGATGCAAATTGAGGTACATAGGTTGAGGCTGCCCAAAGGACCATGTGAAAAGCTATGAAGAATCCTAGAGTGATATTCCCCAAGAGCAATGGGTGCACAAATTCATCAACACTTTGGACACCACACCTATCAAATGGTACCTTCAAGAGGAGCTGTGCCTTGTCACTGTAGATTGGGAAGGTATGATTCAGAATTTTATCACCACCTTTCTATTTGAGAGTGAATACCCTTCAGTAGAAAAAACATTATAGATTGTGAGTTAGAAATTATTTGAAGAGGCATCTATCCCCCCTATGGAACAAGAAGAGGACGAATGGACTGCGCCTCTCCAGAAATTACGGGGCTTCTACAACATCAATGTCGATGACGATGATGATCCTAGGAAGATACACATCACTGAAACAAAAGGCCAAAGAGATGTGGAAGGACCAGGATCTGAGCTACCATTTATTGGTCAACCAATCAAGATAAAAAAGGTCAATATTGGAACTGAGGAGACACCGAAGCTTGCCAATGTCGGAGATTATTGGGATGCTGCTACCATTGACAAAATTACAGAGCTATTACATGAATATCAGGACTTGTTTCCAACCAAGTTCACTGATATGAAGGGAATCAAAGGACCTATGGGAGAGATGAGGATACATTTGAGACCATATGTGAAGCCAGCCAAGCAAATACCCTATAGATTGAACCCGAAATACAAGGAAAAAGTGAAGATTGAGCTCAACATAATGATGGAAGCAAGGATTATTGAACTTGTTGAAGAATCAGAGTGGATCAGCCCTATGGTGGTACAAGACAAGAAGACAGGTGAAATCAGGATATGTGTAGACCTCARAAAACCGAATGATGCCTGTCTGCATGACCCTTTCCCTACACAATTCACTGATGAAGTATTATACAACGTAGGAGGCTAGGAGGTATATTCTTTTACAGATGGATTTTACGGATACCATTAGATCCGAATTGCCAAGGAGGACCGCCACAAGACCACGTTTTCCACAGAATGGGGATCATACCAATATACAGTGATGCCATTCATACTGAAGAATGCCCCAATCATCATTTCCAGGGTGGTGGTTGAAGCGTTCAAAGAATTTCTGCATAAAGTTTTAGAAGCTTATTTTGATGACTGGACTGTGTTTAGTTTGCTGAAAAATCATATTGAATGTCTAAGGATAATGTTGGATAAATGCAGGTAGTGTAAAATTTCTTTAAATATGAAGAAGTGCATATTCTTCTCACCATTCGGAGTGTTATTAGGCCATATTGTATGCAAGCAGGGATTGCTGGTTGATCCATCTAAAATTGCAATTATAGTTGATTTTCCACCTCTGATTTCAGTTAAACAACTGCACATTGTGCTAGGACACACTGGATATTGCAGGAAATTCATTAAAGTCTATGCCCAAATTAAAACACCGATGGAGAAGCTACTGAAGAAGGACTACCAATTTGGTTGGACAGATGAATGCCATCAGAGCTTCGACACACTGAAAAAAAATATGGTCACTGCACCCATTCTGGTTTTCCCAGATTAGACTAAAGAGTCTCATGTGCATGTTGATGCATCATCCATTGCATTGGGAGCTGTGTTAGCACAACTGAGAACATGAGACATCGATCACCCATTAGCCTTTGCTAGCAGGGAGTTATCCACAATAGAAATTAACTAAACCACCACAGAGAGAGAAGGATTGGCCATGGTATATGCGCTACAAAAATTCCGCCACTACTTATTGGGAGGACATTTTAAAATATTCATAGATCACTCCGCGCTGAAGTACCTAGTCAACAAGCCAGTGTTGGGGGGGGATAATATGCATATGGATTCTTCTGTTTCAAGAATATGATTTTGACATCATAGTTAATCCAGGAAGAATGAACAATGGCCCTAACCACTTGTCGAGGTTGGAACATGGAGAAGAACCCACCAGTTTGGAGGATACATTTCCGGATGCACAGCTGCTCGCCATTAGAAAGATCGATGACCACTTTGCATAAATAGTCTAGTTTCTGTCAACAGGAAGGGCACCTAGTGAGTATGCAATTCCCCAGAAGAAACAACTAGTAGTGCATGCCACAGACTTTTCACTGATAGCGAGTCAGCTATACAAGTTGGAACCTAATGAGATACTCAGAACATGTGTTATGGAGGTAGAACGCCCATTGATCCTCGCAGAATCTCATGAAGGCATCATAGGAGAACATTATGTAGTGAAAGAAACTGCACAGAAGGTTCTGCGAGCTGGCATTTGGTGGCCTGCCTTACACAAAGATGCCAAGGATAATGCTAGAGCCTGTGATGTGTGCTAGAGAGTTGGGAGACCATCCAAAAGAGATGAAATTCCATTAGTACCATAGATGACCCTACAAGCATTTGAAAAATGGTCCATTAACTTCGTGGGACCTATCAACCCACTAGGAAAGCGCATAGGAGAAAGGTATATCATTGCTGCGACTAAATACTTAACCAGATGGGTCAAAGCTACAACAGTCAAGGAATATAGTGCAACTACAACTGGACGATTTATATTTGATGACATAATAACCAGGTTTGGATGCCCCAAGTTCCTTATGAGTGACCAAGGCACACACTTCATCAACCAGACAGTTGAAGCATTGACTGAGGAGTTTACCATCTACCATAAGAAGAGCACATCTTATCATCCTCAGGCAAATGGAACATTTGAAGCATTCAACAAAATCTTGGAGACAACACCGACGAAGATTTATAATGTGAACATGGATGACTGGGATTTAAGAGTACCTATAGTACTTTGGGCCTATAGAACCACTTGCACGAACCTGACCATGCAAACCCCTTTTAAGCTAGGATAAGGTCTCAAAGCTGTTTTCCCAATGGAAAACCTAGTGCCAAGCTTAAGAATTGTTGCATTTGCAGATATGGATGATACTGATTCTATTCAGGAGAGGCTTGCACAATTGGTTGAACTGGAAGAAGACATATTTATTATAGGATTTCATCAACAGGTTTAGAAGGACAGAGAGAAGGCCTACCATGACAGGAACATCAATAAGAAGGCATTCAAGTAGGGTGATTTAGTATTAATATGACCACAATTTTATAAGACACCCAGGGAAGTTCAGAATGCATTGGTTAGGACCGTATGAGATTGCCTATGCTATAGAAGGAGGGGCTGCGCAACTAAAAAATTTGAAGGGAGAATGGAAGGAAGGATTGGTAAATGGGAGTCAATTGAAGTTGTACTATGACAACCAACTTCCTCACAACGCTCAATAAAAACAAGAGGAAAAGGATCTAGGTATCAGGTGCAGTGTAAACTAGGTACCAGACATAGAAAAGACAGGCTACAGAGGGATGGAGAGGAGGGACAAAGAAGAAAGCAAAGACTGCACTGTGCAGTCCAAAGTCGAGGTAAAATAGAAGGATCAGATCTAAAGTGCCTCAGGACGAGTCACATGTGAGTGTTTGGGGCCTGTTGGCCCTTGGGTATGGAATCAAGCGAAGATCAAGGAAGAAGAGATAAAATGCGAACTTCGTGGGAGACACAGTGACTGTTATTGGGCCAAAGTAAGAAAAAGAGCAGAAATGAAGGAGCGAAGCCCAAGAAAGCTAGTCGTTGGATGAGGAAATCAGGGATGACAGATAAGCAAATTATATGGATTGAGGATAGCTCAGCAAGCAAAAAAATCCATCACTAGCACCACGCAGGGAGAAAGGAAAGACATGCTGGCAAAGCCCAGGAAAAGTGGTCCAAGTTGACCTAGGGTTTTGGTATTTAGGGTTTTGGCACCTAGGTTTCAGCCTAAGGATGTTAATGAAGAATTGTAATGTATAAATCAAGGTCAAGAGTACCTGGGTCGGGTTGGTAGAAGTCGTTACTATTGTTGAGAATTTTTATTGATTGTTGTACATTGAGAGAATATTGTATTGTGAGAGAGAGAAGGGCCGAGAGTAAGAGCCTTCTGGCATTGTAAGATATTTAGCTGGGTGCGAAGATCAATTCCTACAGCTGGGTGCGCAGGAGGGGGAGAGAAAGAGAGAAGAAGAAGAAGATCTACTAGCAGAGAGCGCATACAAGAATTGTAAGCTTTACCTTAATATATCATAAGCACAATTTTGTAGACGTAGTTCTAGAGAGAGGGTGAACCATGTATACTTGGTGTTATGTGTGTATGATTGATGCTTTATCTTTGTCTTTGATATACTGTTATTGAATTATTGTATTATATCAGATCTATAGAATGTGGAGTAGATTTTAACGATAAGTTAGCTGGGTATACTGCGCTACATTGCGTCAAGATCCACTTGATATTCCCTTGGTTGTAGACATCTCTATCCTGCAACCCCCCCATAGCTACTTCAGGTGAGACTGCATCTGCTTCACAGGTGTTTCCGAAAAGGCCAGTAGTTAGGGCTTGTTGGTGCGCTCTTGGAGTGAACCTTGGGTCTGCCCCTTTGTGCCAATAGGTAGACTTGCCGTCTGTCATGTGGAATCTATAGAGGAGATCTTGTGCATACTTGGCTTGAGACAGTTTGATGCTTGATGCATCCTGACTTATCTCGATACCAAGGAAGAAATGTAGCAGACCCATGTCTGTCATTAAGAACATGTCATGTATAATCCTCTTTACTACAACAATCGTTGAAGTTGAGCAACCAGTGATCAACAAATCATCAACATACAGAACTAGGAGTATAAGTGAATCAACCATCCTGAGCATGTAAACATTCTAGTATGAATTACAATGTACAAAGTTATGTGACAATAGGTAGGATTACAACTTGGCATACCATTCCCTCAGAGCCTGGTTGAGGCCATAAAGGTACTTCTTCAGTCGATAGACCAAAGATGAATCATGCATGCAACCCTATGGCTACTCCATATAGATCTCCTCAGAGAGATCTCCATGAAGAAATAAATTCTTCACATCCATCTGATGGACTTCCCATCCCTTGGTTTTTGTAATGGAAAGTTACAAGCGTATGGAATCCATATTCTCTACTGGAGCGAAGGTATTGTCATAGTCAATGTCGTGCACCTGCTGAAAGCCTTTGGTTACTAGCCTAGATTTGTATTTGCTAACCTATCCATATGTTGCACTCTTGGTCATGTAGAACCATCTGCACCTGACAATTTTCCTTCCTGAAGGAAGGGGAACCAGATCCCAAGTCTGGTTCTTGAGGAGGGGTTGTACTCCTCCTACATGGAAAATGTAAATCCTAACCTTGTACAATATCTGCTGCAAACAGATATTCAGAAAAGAACAGAAAATATACAATGGAAAATACAAACATTACACAGACATTTTCCCCCTCGAAACCCAAATCGGGAAAACCAAGATATTCTATATTCATTCATTGTGTTACATTATTTACAATAAAATATACATATAGGAGCTAGCGGCATCCAAAACCCTAACCCAATGACCTAGATTATTCCAAATCCCTAATTCCTTAACCAAAAATAGAAAACCATCGACAAAAACCATGTGTCGAAAAACCACTTAAATACAAGACATGTTTCTAGGGGCAAAAAAAATTCACTACTACTCGTGCAAAGAATATAACACATACCCAACATTCTCCCACTTGTTGTTTTCTTTGCATACATGGGGTTACAGGGTTACATAGTAAAAAATACGGGGCAACAATGCCCATGGATCCTCTACACTAAGAGAACTTCTCAGTGCTCAAATATTTTGTTAATGAGTCCGCAACATTCTTCAAAGTGTCCACCTTCATCAGTGATACTTTCTTTTCTTCAATCATGTCTCTCACAAAATAATATTGAACATAAATGTGCTTTGTCTTTGAATGATAAGTAGGGTTCTTCGCTAGAAAAATTGCACTCTGACTGTCACACTCTATCCTTACAGCTTGTTGTACCAACCCAATACCTGAATACAATCTTTGTAACCATACTGCTTCCTTACTTGCATGAGTGGTTGCCATGTATTCAGATTTTGTAGTTGAAAGTGCCACTATAGCTCGTCTTTTGGTCATCCAACTTATTTCTCTTCCAAACAGGTTAAACACATACCCACTTGTAGATCTCCTACGATCCAAATCTCTAGCCCAATTTGCATCCACAAAGCCATGTATATCGACCACTCTGTCCAATCCCGATCTTCCTTCGTAGCACAATCCATAGCTAGCAGTGCCACGCAAATACCTGAAAACCCTTTTTACTACTGTCCAATGCTCCTTCCATGGTTTTGACATATACTTGCTCAAAACTCCCACTGCATGTGCAATGTCCGGTCTAATAGAGACCATTGCATACATCAAACTGCCAACTGCACTTACATATGGAACATGAGACATGTCCTCCTCTTATTCATGTGTCTTGGGACACTGATCCGCAGATAACTTTACACCAATAGGAATAGGAACCTTGACTGGTTTACATTCCTGCATATTAAACCTCTGCAATATTGTCTCGACATATTTTCTCTGATTTAACCAAAGTTTCCTCTCTTTTCGATCTCTTTTAATTTCCATGCCCAAAATGAAATTTGAAGCACTAAGATCCTTCATGTTGAATTTAGAGGACAACTGAGTTTTCACATCCTAGATAATCTCCTTGTTGTTTCCTATCAACAACATTTCATCCACATACAAAACCAAATAAATCAAATGATCACCAATTAATTTAGAATACACACAATGATCCTCTTTGCTTCTTGTGAAGCGAAGTACCAACATATAAGTATCAAATTTTTTATACCACGTCCTTGGTGATTGTTTTAAACCATAGAGGGACTTTTTCATCTTGCATACCAACTCCTTCTTTCCTTTCACAACATAACCTTCTGGTTGCTTCATAAAGATTTCTTCTTCCAGATCCCTATGTAGGAATGATATCTTCACATCCATCTGTTCTAATTCAAAATAAATGAAGCAACAACATATAACATAAATATTATAGAGGTTAATTTGGCATCAGGAGAAAAAATGTCACCAAAATCAACTCCCTCAACCTAGGAATAACCCTTTGCTACTAACCGAGCTTTGTATTTCTCCACTTTTCCTTCTACATTCAACTTATTTTTAAATACCCATTTGCTGCCAATGGGATTTCTTCCAGTTTGAAACTCCACTAGATCCCAAGCCTCATTCTTATCCAAATATGCCATTTCTTCTTCCATGGCCCTTTTCCAGATATTTCCATCCTCTGAATCCACTGCCTCCCTGAAAGTTCTAGGATCATCATCAGTAATAGACAAAGAAAAATTTGAATGAAAATCAGATGGACTATACCTTTCCGATAGCCTTCTTTCTTGATCTGATCTCCTCAATACTGGAGTATGAGGATCTTCTTCTTCTGATTCATGTTCTTCTGTAGAGTTTGATTCATCATCCTTTAAATCAAACTCTATCTTCTGTGGTTCTTCCTTACTTGGTAGGACTTCCTGTTTAACAACATACTTCATTTCTCTAAATACCACATCTCAGCTATACACTACCTTCTTAGTTTCTGGGTTCCAAAGCTTATAATCTTTGAGACCATATTTATATCCAATAAAAATACATTTTTCAGCCTTCTTATCCAACTTACTCTTGTTTTCCTTTGGAACATGAACATATACATCACAACCAAATACCTTAAGAGGTGTGAGAGAAGGTTCCTTACCAGTCCATACCTCTTGTGGAGTATTTTCACCCAACGCTGATGAGGGTGATTTGTTGACCATATAAAATGCAGTACCCATTGCCACCGCCCATAATTCTTTCCATAACTTGACACCACTGAGCATGCACCTTGCTTTTTCCATCAGTGTCCTGTTCATCCTTTCTGCAACTCCATTCTATTGAGATGTATATGGAGTAGTCTTTTGCCTTTCTACACCACACTTCTTACAGAATTCTTCAAATTCATTCCCACAAAACTCTCCGCCATTATCTGTCCTCAACACCTTAATTCTTTTCTCTGTTTGATTCTCAACAAGAGCCTTAAACTCTTTAAACCTGTCAAAGACTTCATATTTCTTCCTGAGGAAATATATCCAAGTTTTCCTCAAGAATTCATCTCTAAATGAGATATAGTACATAGATTTTCCCAATGATGGGATCGACACAGGTCCAAAAACATCACTGTGAACTAGTTGTAAAATTCCTTCTGCCCTCGTTGCACCAGAGGGAAATCTTACCTGATTCTTCTTCCCATATAGACAATGTTCACAGAAATCAAAATCCAGAGAGAAGTTAGACATACCTTCAACCATACCTTTAGCATATAGTAGTCAAAGACCCTTCTCTTCGATATGCCCTAGTCTTTGATGCCACAACATAACCTTTTCTCCATAGACTGTAGGAGTTCTTTCTTCTTCAACTCCAATATCAGGAACAATGGAGCTATTACACCCATCACTAATAGTTCTTCCTAGAAGCTTATATAGAGTTCCAAACCAAACTCCCTTCATCAACACCATTGCTCCTCGAACCATCCTGCAATTTCCCTTTTCAAAAATTGTTTTTACCCCTGCATCTTCCATTTTGCTTACATAAATCAAATTTCTGGCCATACCTAGGATGTGCAGAACACCAGGAAGTGTTCTAATCCTTCCATCTATGAGCCTCAAATTGACCCTTCCTCTTCCTATGATTATGGTTTTCGAATCATTACCTAAGAAAACATTACCTCCATCATACTTTTCATATTCATAGAACCACTCCTTGTGGAGAGTCATATGAAAGGATGCACTAGATTCAATCAACCATGCCTCATGATCTGCATGTGTGCTTGAAGAGGCCAAGTAAACATCCCCTCCTTCTTCCTTGGAGGTCTTTTATTTTGTATAAGAAGATTCTTCAGATCCCTGCTTTTTCTCAACTTTGGATCTACACTGCTTCTTGTAGTGCCCTTCTTTTCCACACCTCCAAAATACCCTTACAAACTTTCTGGGAGATTTATATCTACCCTTAGACTTAGATCTCCCACTTGAGAAATTAGATCTATTTCTTTCTTGGGAACATCCTCTTGCAAATAATGCATCTGTGCTATGTCCTTCTATATTCTTCCGTCTCATCTCCTCCGACAACAAGGATGAGACCACTTCTTCAAACTTCAAAGAAGTTGTATTACTACCTATGGCCACAACCAGACTATCCCACGAGTCTGGTAAAGAACACAACAAACTAATACATTTATCTTCATCTGAAATTTGAATCTCAATAGATACTAACTGACTTACCACAGTATTGAAGGCGTTCAAATGCTCTGCCACCGAGTCTCCATCTCTCATCCTCAAGTTATACAGCTTCTTTATTAGGAATAGTTTATTTACCAGGGACTTAGACTGATACAAATTCCCCAACTTTTCCCATAAATCCTTGGTTGTATCTTCCTCTGACACATTCAGTAATACTGAATCGGAGAGACATAGTCGGATTGCTCTCTTTGCCTTCCGATCCATCTTTTTCCAGTCATCCGCAGAAGTTCCTGTAGGTGCAATACACGGATCTACCTCGATCCACTGATCTCTGTCCACCAAAAGATCTTCCATCTTGAGCTTCCACAACTCAAATATTTTCCCATTAAAATTCTCGATGACCATCCTCGAATTGCTTGCCATTTCTTTTCACCTGAAAAACAATACCACAGATATCCCACTATAACAAGGCTTATCACAGTCCCGAGACAAACCCTTGACCACAAAGGCATCCCCCTGAATCCAATAAATATATAATACCATATGTAAATCCCAACCTTTTACAATATCTACTGCAAACAGATATTCAGAAAAGAACATAAAAAATACGATGGCAAATACAAACATTACACAAAGATTTTTCCCCTGGAAACCCAAACTGGGAAAACCAACATATTCTATATTCATTCATTGTGTTACATTGTTTACAATACAATATACATATAGGAGCTAGTGACATCCAAAACCCTAACCCAATGACCTGGATTAGTCCAAAACCCTAATTCCTTAACCAGAAATAGAAAACCATCAGCAAAAACCATGTGCCGAAAAACCACCTAAATACATGACACGTTTCTCAAGGTAGGTGTCATGTTTCATGTTTACTACTTGTGCAAAGAATATAACACATACCCAACATAAAATTCCCAAAAGGAATTCCCATTAGCCTCACCATAGTAATTTGGATCTGAATACTAAAACAAGAAAAGATGCCTGGGTGACATCGGTTCAGTGGAGGTAAGTGTAAGAGGAGGCTTCTCGAAATCAGATCGAGTCCTCCTGGTATCAGCTGGATCCCCAAAATGATCTTCTGCATCCTGAAGAGTAGTCTTGGCCCACTTGGGACTCAACTATGGCTCTGCATCTGCATCTGCATGCACTAACTCTGCATCTAACTGTACTAAGTCGGTACCTGAATCAAATGAATCCTCTAAATCACAACTCTCATCTGAAGAAGATTCGACATGTGCATGCTCATAATATCTGACAGGTGGAAGAACAAAAGTTTCTGCATGTGGCTCCTAAGGTGGATGCAAGATACTTTCCTCGAATTGGACACTGTGCTCAATGATAAGCCGGTCCGTAGAGGGATCAATGAGTCTGTATCCCTTCACATTGTTTGGGTATCCAACAATGATACACTCTATACTTTGTGGATCAAGTGCCTTCCTCTTCTTAGAGGGAATCCTAGCCCATGCACGTGAATTGAATATACATAAGTGGGTCACTTCCATTTTGAGGCTGCTCTAAGCCTTGAAGGGTGTCTTATCCTTGACATATATATGGGGAGACATGTTTTGGATTTAGTTCACACAATTAATTTTTTCAACCCATAATCTCTGTGGAAGTGACTTTGCATGCAACATGTAAGATGCCATTTCTTTCAGGGATCTATTTTTCCGCTAAACAACTATGTTCTTCTGTGGAGTATAGGGAACGATGTGCTACAGCTGAATCCCAAACTCAAGACAAAGATTATATACCTCATGGTTTAAATACTCATCCCCATTATCTATTCATAGGACTTTGATCTTCCTTCCTGAATGTGTTTCAACAAGGGATTTGAAATCTTTGAGATGATGAAAGACCTCATTTTTTTTCCTGAGAAAGAAATTCCAAGTGTAGAGTGAGAAATTATCAACAAAAATGAGCACACACCTTTCTTTACTGATTGATGGATGAGGAAAAGGGACCATGAGATCATTTTGGATCAGATCCAAAGGAGAGGAGGCCTTCTGAATCTTTCCTTTGTTGAATTTCTCTTGAGGGCATTTTCCAATGACACATCCCTCACAAGTTCCTTTGGAGAAGTGGATGTCAGGTACACCTTCAACCATTCCCTTATTTCTAATTTGTTTCATGTATCTAAAATTTAAATGATTGAACCTTTCATGCCATATCCTACTGATTTCATCAGCATGCGTAAACAATAATGGAAAATCTAGTTCAATAAATTGAGAAACTATGTAGAGTCTGGATTGGTGATTTACCCCACTAGTAGTAACTTTGGAATTGGTTTGCATGTCATAGATATCCACTGCATCAGGTGTTAATATTACTCTCTTTTTGGTGCCAAATGTTTTCATCTGATACACAGAGAGAATATTGACGAAGAGTTTGGGAACATGTAGTACATTCTCGAAGCTCCCATTTTTGAGTTCAATTCTTCCTTTGTTGGTGACTTCAACTGGAGAATCATCCCCTATAAGAATAGGAGGAACTTTGCATGCGTCTAATGAAGAGTAGACTTCCTTTGTGGATGCCAAGTGGTGTGATGCACCTGAATCTACAATCCAAGTATCAAGAGAGAAGTTAATGGCAATCAAAGCATGGCTAGAATTACCTTTCTTGGGGTTCTGATCTTCTGGCTTCTTCTTCTTGGCACCCTCATGGGTTCAATATCCAAGGTTGTTTTTTCTGAAGTATTTTTTCCATTTGATCTATTTTCTTCTTCATGCATGTGGATTTTGGATGAAATCCTCGTTGGTAGTAAGCATATTTCTCCCCTTTTCTTCCCTTTCCACCTTTGGATCTGGAGGAATCGTTGAAGGGTTTTGAGTACCCTTCTTTGTTTGGATTTGCATGTGTCTTCCCTTTGTCTTTGTTTTTATATTTATGATTTTGGTGACTGCTACCATCTTGCATAGCAAGTGCATGTGCCTTTGAGCCTTTGATTTTTCCCATGTTGATGAGCTTGGTCTGCTCTTGTGTCAGAGACTCGATAAAGACCTCAAGAGAGGGAATGATGTAGGTGGCTCCATAGGAGAGCCTAAATGAATGAAATGTGGATACAAATACTGAGTATTCCAGATCAATTTTGGAAAGAATGGTAGGATCCATTTGTTTCTCCTCCTTAGGTTTCTCAACCCCACAAGCCTTGAGTTTTCACCACAAGTCCTTATATTTGGTAAAAACATCTTGGACATTGTCGAAGGTTTTTGGATCCAAAGTGAGAAATTCCACCATGAGCATATGTCCCCTCATCTCGTCCTATTTTCCAAAAAGTTCTTCCATGGTGGTCTAGACTTCGTTGAGGGTTTTACAGGAGGATATGTGAAAGAGGAGTTCAGGAGAAATGAAATTGCAAATAGTTCCATATGCTTCATCCATCTGATTCACATGCTTGGATTTTTCTATGGCTGATGTAGGTGTTAGGACCCTATAACTTATAGGGAAGATCAGTATTTTGACTGATATCTTTCGATTTTGGGATTGAAAGTTTGTTCAGTTCCACTTTTTTAAAATTATTTCCAAATGATGAAACACCTAACATCGCTTCACAATGTGTAGTGGAAAGGTGAAAAGGACGATAACTCTCTGTATTTGGGCACATGAGTCTCGCACAATATCATCACCTTACATAGATTTCGTAAGGAAAATGTCATTACATACTGACTTGTGCATTTTGACATGAATCTAGAAAAGTTTCTTGTTTTTCAGGATTGCTTGGGCAAAGGTTCTATAATTTTGAATTTTTGGTTTATTAGCCAAAATTTGGCTTTGTCGTTAGTTTTGGTAAGACAATAGGTTTTTGGGCCTTTTACAGGCTTATGGAAGCTCAACCTTATATTTAATTCTTGGAGCCAAAAAGGGCTCTCAGGTTTGATACAGAAACGTGTCATATAGTAAAATTTTGGTAAAAATTATTGGTCAAGCGCCAATCCTCCAAGATCACAATGGCCAAGCCTACGCACCTGGAGTCATCAACCACAACCGAAGATCAAACACACAATACACAAGTGCCAAGTTCCAATGCACAACCTTGAGCTCACTACATCGACCATATGATAAAAGATTTGTGTATATAAAAGGATAAGTCCCATAAAGGTAAAAAATATAAAACACAGATTGCCAGATGTCAGGGTAACTCGCAGGTGTMAATTTTATCAAAATTATCATTAAAAAGGTGTCCTGAAAGCCAATCTCCAATGCTCCAGCTCCACGCACCTGAGACCATAATGCATGAGTCAAAGAATCRCTTGAAATATCGGTGTAGGAAATATGATAACATAGAGAGTTTGAATCGAAAATTGGCATGTTCAATAGCTTATTTGATGTGTATAAGTTCATCTCTGATCTAAATTTCTATGTCACCGGTGGTGATGACAAGAATGAGCTTATTTTTTCTACAGTTCTTCGAGACTTCTTTGATGCAGTTGAATGTTCCTACTGTATAGTTTAATCTTGACTTCAGTTCGGAAGTAGATATGGTGCATAAGTTTCGAGTTAAAATTTCCTTGCAGCCTATTACAAAAAATCTTTTACAAATTCAACACAGAAGGGAGACCGTAGGGTTTTCTTAGCTATAGAAGCCATATTCAGACAGATACTGAAAAAAAATCGTTGTGGTATTTTTTTCTTTGTTTTCAATGATACATTTGGGTTTGAAATATATCTGGATCACCCTCCAGATATTCCCATGTGCTTTATGTATCAGAATAAGAAGTATGTCGATTGCAGAGGCATGTATTTCAAAAACTTCATGAAGGGTTGGTTTGTTTTAAAATGGACCTCACAAAGGACCGGACACTAGAAGAAACACAGATGTCTTGTGGATGGAGACATACAGTTGAAATTATAGACAAAATTTCTTTGGAGGTAGGGGCACAAGAGGTAAGTTGGGGCTGATAGAGACTGTCATTATAAAGGTGTGCTAAGGATTGTTTATACAAAAGGGAGAGTTTCTTATCATTCAACTAATTGTGCTAATGAGTTGTATCATGGCCTTTCCTTCTTAGAATTCTTTACCAATGTATTTGCACAGAAACAACTACTAACCAGGTCTCTTTCAATTCTTTTCCTCAGAAATCAGAGATGTGTCCAACAATGTTGTCATACTAATACCAATTCTTATAACCAAGCATGCAGAACAAGTAAAAACGGTGTAATTACTGCTGTTTTGAGGAGGGCACTGATCAATGAGGTTGATAAACACACAACCCTCAATTCCATTACCGCATGTAATATGCAAACTTCATATGGAAGCATTGAAGGAAGGGACATTATTGGTGGTTTCAACCAGTGATAACGACATCAAAATCTTAGTCAATGCTGATGGCCTTCGATTATTGCACTCATTTGAGGATCGTACCTTTGATGCAGCAAAAGTTCCTTCTGATACGGAGGTGTCAGTAGTAACTCTATTTGGTATCTGCAAGCATGCCTGTGGCACAAACCGTTGGAGGATTTGATCGGGTTGCTTCTACAGTTTCCATGGCTGGATTGAATGGTGTGCATTTTAGGAGTGTTGAAGCTACAGGTCTCGTGGCAGATTGACAACAAAAAGGATCTATCATAGGTGGGCAACCAAGTGGACAGGGAGTTCCATTTAATCAACGACACCTATGGCACATGGAGATAGGGCATAGTTTATCCAAATTTCCAAGGAAATCAACTACCCAGATGTCCATGACATAAAATTAACACCTGTTGATAGGATTTGAGTTTCATTTCCAAATTTTGTGGAGAAATATCGGCGGGTAGAGTATCAAACCTCTGATTTTATGCTTAAATCCATAATAACAGAACATGACACTTGGAAGGAGGTGCCAGAGTATCCTTGTTTTTGAGAAATCCTTTCATTCAGAATCTAAGGCATCAGTTGAGTACTTTCAATAGTCAGGAAATCAGTTCCACAAAAGCAGGAAGTAGTTACACATTCGAAGCATTCTTTCCAAAGTTCTAGTGGTTATTGTCAAACAGTTCCCTAGAAAATATGGTAGTGTTACAAGTGTCATTATTTGTAATTGATTTCTATTTGTAGATAGCATATTCATGACTCGGGGGTAGGGGGGAAAAAATAAATTTTGGTCTATATATGCAGAGGTAAAAAGGGGAGAGGGTCGAGCTAGGAGGAGGGTGCGACCTGGAGGGACCAGATAGGAAGATAACCCAGAAAAATATTTTCTGTTTTGTAAAGATGACTAGTAGGCTGAAGTGATGTTGAATGAATATTAAGATATTGGATTTCCATATTATTATGTTATGATTTGGTGGTGAAGTTTCTTTGACGTAAACTGTCATTTTCTTGTTTTTCTCATATTGTTTTCTTCCATCATTGTTTATAAGAAAATTATTCTCAGGATTTGTCTTGTACACCCTGATTTGGCTTAAAGAAATGTTTATGTTTTCATCTGCAAATTGAATGTAGAATTCAGATGAATGCTTCTCTGCATTTGAGATGATTCTTAACCCATTATTCTTTCCCATCTTACAAATATTAAGATCCACTATCATGGCTGCCTTGCCTRGTAACAAATGTTCTTAGTTATTCATTCATTCACTCAGTTTTGACCTTTTGACCCCATTTTCCCAATGGTCCTCCTTGTTGTCCCAAACCAACCATTTAAAAACCAAAACCCCAACCCCATACTTTCATAGCTAGCCTGACATATATCATATTCCATACCAAGTTAAATCATATAGAGAGAGCCCTCTTTGAGTCTTGGAGGGCTAGATCCAAGACTCCAATCGGTTGAAACAATTACCTTCGTCAATTTCTTCTTCAACTGAGAAATTACAGAGTGATAATAGTTGGTTTGGTCTCTATTCCCATGGTTAACCCGTATAATCCTCTACTTTGAATATGCAATTCCATCTCATGCTCCCATGCAAATAAATTTTACAGTGTAAGAATCGATTCTCTTGGAAATTCCATTTTCCTGTTGTATTCAATCTTTGGTACCTGCAAAAAGAGTCAAGTGTTTTTTTTTCCTAGCAATCCATTGGCTCTGCTACCATGTAAATGTGGATGAACCTGCACATATAAGATCTATCTAGCAAAAAAAAAAATAGTTTGCAAAAAAATGAAATAAGACGAAAACAAGAGAGAGAGAATCAAAGAATTGTGTTAACTAATTGAAATGAATGATAGTTTACACATGATATACTCTATATAACTCAACTAATTTGCATTGTAAGAGAACCTAATGCACCATATTGGTGGTCTAGAGTGATCTGGACACACACCGACAGTTACGGGAGTTAACTACCACCTAGTCTAAGTCAACTAGCTTGATGCAGAAGCATCCTTTCCACCTAAGCAAGTGCCAACATTCTATCACATCAAGGCACCTTCAAGGAGGGGAGAGGCTCCAAACCTCTCATTTTTCCCACAATTTTAAATTTTAAATATAATTAATTAAATTAAATGATGTAAGGCTGGAAGAGCCAAGTCGATTCCTTTGTACAGACATGAGTTCGAGTCGCCTTTATTAGGATTGATATGGAACAAATCTCGAGCTTTGCCTTGGATATAAGATGTACATGTTTATTCAATGTATTCTGCCTCAGTAGATAGGTGTTGTAATTGGTGACTAGACACCACTAGATTAGTTTGGAGGGAAATCTCATTGAGCCCCTCTAGTATAAATATTTGTAATATATGTCGAATAGAGGTTGTTGTTGAAAGTAGCTGAGAGCTACTGAAAGTTGATGAAAATTCATTGTAATCCATGAATACAGGAGGAAGGAGAAAGACTTTGTTGTAGTCTGAGCTTGTAAACATTGTATAGACATTCTGAGATTAATACAAAGCAATTTTTTCTGCGTAAGAGGTTTATGTGCATTTTTCTGTGTGTTGTTTTATTCATTTTCTGAATGTTATCTATGTGTTTATGCGTTCATGTATGCTATATATGTATGAATAGGTTCCACCTTTAGGGTAAAGGTAGAATTTATCTATCTATTGGGGAATGTGTAAAAATGTTCTGGGTTGTTTAGGCTAAGTGAAAGGAGTGCACAACAAGGTATTGGAAACTCCATAGCCAGCGCAAGGAGTGCACATATGAACACTTTCGAGTCAGAGAAGAATGTGCCAGGATGGCACGTCGGAGAAATCACAACTCAAGAGGAGTCTCAAGGTTGATCCACACCTTGGAGGGGAGACTGCGAAGGAGAAGGCACAAAAGACAGAGTAGATGAACACTCTATAGATCTCTTCCATGCGGGCATTGAGCAGGTGCAAGTGTGCATGAAAGGATTCTGTTTTGAGTTCGAAGAGAAGAGTGTCAAGGAGAAGACACTCATAGAGTTACTAAACACTCTGTAAGCTCAATAAGAAGTGCTTTGAGCACGTGAAAGAGTGCACATAACCAAATATTTTTGAAGTATTGGAGAAGTTGAAGGAGAAAATACCTCGGAGTTGTTTAATACTCTATAGGGAAAAATCTCTGCAAGGAGTGCATGGAGCGGACACAAGGAGTGTGTTACTGAACCTGAAAGAGATCAGTATTTAGAAGGAATACCTGTGCAAGGAGTGCACCATGCCAACACTTAGATAGAGTGTTGTAAGTGTTGGATTACTGAGAGGGGGGGTGAATCAGTAATAACGTAATTTTAATCCTTTTTCTTCAAATGTTATATCAATGTAGAATTATTATACAATAATGAGCAATAATAAATAAACAATCACACACATGCATAGTACACCAGTGTTTTACGTGGAAACCCAAATCGGGAGAAAACCA
>JASDQU010014394.1:100802-136471 GCA_032191745.1 Picea mariana
GGGTCCTCCAACTTCGTAAGGCCATAACTCTCAAACCGTGAGGAGTTATGTGACGTTCTACATACCACTAGAAATGGCATGACATGTACTATCCATATATAATAGTATTATCTGAAAATATATCATAACTCATACCGTTACCCATCAAACAATCTTGGGTCCATTACCCAAACCTATGGTCTCCAACTTCTCATGGCCATAACTCTCTAACCGTGAAGAATTATGTGACGTTCCACATACCACCAGAAATGGCATGACAAACACTATCCATCTAGGATATTTTCACCAACAATTTCCTTGATCTTCATCTCGTTATTCCTCATACAAGCATGGTTCCTCCTACTACTCAAAGCGTCTTCCCGTGAGGGCTTTCACCATAAGGGGACCACTTTGGAGTTCATCCATTTGTACACCTTATCAATCATGATAAGACAATAATGAGTCATCTATACATTTTTCAACAATGCATCATATACCAATGGAACCACATCGATCCACCTTCATCATGTATCAATGACAACTCATTGATCCATCTTCATCTATGCATTCTCATCAAGGACAATACATATTATATTACATCAATCATCAATCAATCAATCCTTTGACATCAATCAATCACTTGACATCAATCAATTACATCAATCAATAAAACCATTGGCATCAATGACAACATGATCCAACAGTAAGAACGAAGCCATATGAAGGCTTAGTTAAGCACAAGGAGTGTGCCAGAGGTAAAGTAATTCAACTTTACAAAGCTTAGGAGTGATAGTGTCTTTGCGCACAAAATATTAGCAGAGAGAAACAAAATGCCAAGAACCTTTGAGTTTTGAGTCATAGGAAATCTTAGGATAATGGGGGTTAAGTGTGAGGAAGGCGTAAGAAACCCTTTGACGGAGAAGAAGGGTTAAGGCCCTTAGAAAATTTGAGCAAGTTCAAACCTCAAGAGAGTTAGTGTCGTCATGTATAGAAAGGTCTACGCAAGGTGCGTAGAAGGCAAAGAAAATATGAGTCCTAGACTATGGGAGAAGCGCAAGAGTGCGCTCACACTTCATTGAACTGTTGAACAAAGTTCAAAAGAAGAGGCACAAGTAGAGACCCAACAATCAGGCTCACAGAAGAAATATCAAAAGCCACAACCTTTGACACTTGAAAATTCTTCCAATTCTCAAGGAAGCCAAAGCTCAGCAGAGAGGAGAAACAACAATCATCAGATCAACTATAGAAGGAGATATGGACTGTTGAGTCCTACGTCCAGCCAACCAAAGGAACTTGCATAGGAGAAAGACAGATCCCATCCATTAGATCTGGGCACGAAGGATCAACAAGCGTTGGATCCAGGTAAAGTGCATGGGCCTTAACCCTTTTTAAAATGCACTGGAGAGCAGACTTGTGAAGTCCTAAAGTCCCAAAGTAGATCAGGACCATCCATTGTCCAGAGGGACAAGTGGCATATGATCTGAAACTCTGGAGAAAGGTCACTCCGATATTCTTCAGTTGAGTAGAGTGAAAAATATCCAAAGCTTCAAATCCCAGAGGAGATCCTGGCCATCGATCACTAAGAGGCATGTGGCATCAGGTTGTGCAGTCCGAAGTAGCAACATTTCAAAAGATTCAACATGTGGAGTTTGAAAAACTCTTGAACTCTCGAAGAGTGGAGGTGATCCTAACCATTGGCATAGGAAGGTACTTGGAAGATGATCCAGAGGTCCGGAGGCATAACACTCTGGAGAAATCAAAGAGAAGAGTTGGGAAAAATCCCAAAGAGCTGGGAGTAGGACTAGATATGGGTCATCCGTTGGTAAGGATAGGTATCGCTAGATCCCGCACTCCGGAGAAGAAGTAATCCGAAATAATTGGTCGCCGTGTGAAGTGAAAATGCCAGAGCCCGTAGCTCCGAAGCACCCTTTGGAGATGCACCTGATCACATTCTGAGGTCATATGAGAGAAGGGGGCCTAGCAGAAGGAGCTAGCACTTGCTAGTTTAAGATTACCAAGAATGCTAAGAAAAGGGCCCACGAGGTTTCATGAACCTGCGCCTAAGGAGATAGTGGGCATGTGTAACATTGTTTTGGGTTCTAGCAGGGGGCCCTGTGATTCAGTTCGACTCCTGGATGTGAACTATCCTAGATTGGGAGGTTTAGTATCCCCTAGGAGGGAGGGGTCTGGTTCAAGTGGTATCAAAGCCACAAAGTTTAATTTCTGTAGGTCATAGGAGATACTCTGATACCGTCAAGTGGTATCAGAGACACATAGTTTAATTTATGTAGGTCAGAGGAGATACTCTGATACCATGCAATGGTATCAGAGCTAAAATTTTCTTGTAGACAATAGACAAAGGGAAGAGGAGATATTCTGACAAAATCAAGTAGTATCAGAAGCTTAATTTCGCTTGTAGACAGTAGGTGAAGGAGGAGGCAAGGTATTAATTCTTTGTGTATGATTGCTTGAAAGTGTACAACATTTAAGAAGACAACCAGGTGGGATGTAGGAGAAGCTGGGGGTGCTCTCAATTGTAGAGTAGACAACAAACAATAGACAACTACGAGAGTTGAAGACAGATAAAATGAAAATGGCTATTGAAGGCCATGAACATGGTCAAAGAGAAGACTGCCAACAGATAAGCAAGGCATAAATTGACAAGGAGATAAGTGAAAGCATAACAAAGATGGACAGTCTAACACTGAGAATGCAATAAGAGGAAAAGGTATGCTGGAGGTATGAATGGCCACTGAAAAGGAAAGAAAAATGGCATGTTCAGAAGTTGTTGGCCAGAAGGAAGCAACAGATGTTGAGGAGTTGGATGAGGGAAGTTGAAAACCTATGTAACACGGAGAAGTTGGTTTGCATTTGTAAACCATAGATTGGATAAAACCTCAATGATGAGGAGAAGAGATCAATGGAGGATCTCATGAACTTCCAGGAGGGCAGTGGTGAATTTTTAGACTGGTAGGTGGAAAATTAAGTGAGATCAATTGATATCATAGAATTCCAGGAGTGTAGAGGAAAAATACCAATTTTCTAGGTGGGCAAGGTGGAAGAGAGGAAATCAGCTGAGAGTTCAGATCAACAAGGAGTGCTAATGGAAGAAGATCAAAGGTGTGTTCTGATCATTGGAGGAATTTAGATATTCCTATCAAATAGCCAAGCATAGGCTAGCATAGGTGTTGTTGATGCAAAAAAAAGACAACCAAGTGTGAATGTCATAGAGGAGAAGGAGCAGAGATCAAAGTCAACCCAAGAAGTAGCAAAAGGAAAGGAGAACTCAACATAATTGCTCAGAACTTTTAGCCAGGAAGCTGAACAGGAGATGACTGCAACACTAGATTCTGCAACAGAAGAGGAAGCATACAACATGGGCTTTGATGATCTGTGTGAATAACTAGAAGCCCTGGGGAGAAGGGTGATAGTGAAAAGTTAGTACATCTGACAGGCTAAGTTGTAAATAGATGGAGGAGAATTCCAATCTGAGGAGTAGCTGGAGGAAGTTGGAGTTGTACCAGTAGAGCTGACAGAAACCAGTCTGTCAAAAGAGGAAGATGAGAAACAACTCAATGAGGAGACTGTAGAATTGGAGTCTGCAACAGAGTGGGAAGTCAAGGCCAAAAATTAATAAGACAAAATGGGAGATCAAGTTGATCTTCCCTTTGATCAGCATGAGGAGTTGCAATCGAGTAGACTACAAAGGAAGAGCCAGCTAACAAAGCAGCTGGAAGAGGTGATTGAGGAGATAAGGAAGTTGATGTTGAAGTCGACATAGGAGACTACCAACAAGGAAAATATGATCAAAAGAAATCCTGCAAGAGCAGTAGGGAAGAAAAAGTAGCAACAACAAAGTAGAGGAGCAGGGGGACAACTCCAAAGGAGAGTTTGGGATCCAGGGGGATTTCAACAACAGAGTAGAGGAGATCATGATTTTCCCAGCAGTGGAGTATGATGCAGTTGCATCCTTTCCACCTAAGCACATGCAAACATTCCAGCACATCAAATCACATTCAAGGTGGGGAGAGGCATCAACCCTCTCATTTTTCCCTCAATTATGAAAGGCTAGAAGAGCCAAGTCAATGCCTTTGTATAGGCAAGAGTTAGAGTTGCCTTTATTAGGATTGAGATGGAAAAATATTGATCTTTGTCTAGGATCTGAGATGTACATGTTTATTCAATGTAATCTACCTCAGTAGATAGGCATTGTTATTGTTGATTAGACACCACTAGACTAGTTTGGAGGGAAAGCTCATTGAGCCGATGTTGTATAAATATTTGTAACGTATGCCCAGTAGAGGTTGTTGTTGAAAGTAGCTGAGAGGTGATGAAAGTTGATGAAAATTCATTGTAAGCCAAGAAGAGAGGAGTAAGGAAAAATAATCTGTTATAGTCTGAGCTTGTAAACATTGTACAAACATTCATAGATTAATACAAAGCAGTTTTTCCTGTGTAAGAGGTTTATGTGAATTTGTCTGTGTGTTGTTTTATTCATTTTTCTGAATGTTATCTATGTGTTTATGTGTTCATGTATGCTATAGATGTATGAATAGGTTCCATATATAGAGTAAAGGTATATTTTCTATATCTGTTGGGGAGTGCGTAAATTGTTCTGGGTTCTTTGGGCTAAGTGCAAGGAGTGCGCATCTGAACTCTTTAGAGTTAGATAAGAACATTCCAAGAGGGCACACCAGATAAATCAAAACTCAAGAGGACCCTCAAGTTTGTTGAACACCTTGGAGGGGAGACTGTGCAGGAGAAGGCGCAAAAGACAAAGTAGTTGAACACTCTGTAGAGGTCTACCAGGTGAGCATTGAGTAGGTGGAAGTGTGCACAAAAGGATTTTCTTTCGAGTACAAAGAGAAGAGTGTCAAGGATAAGACACTCACTTACTTACTAAACACAATTTAAGATCAACAAGGAGTGCTTTGAGCAGGTGCAAGAGTGCACATAACCAACACGTTTTGAAGTGTTGGAGAAGTTGAAGGAGAAAATACCTCGGAGTTTTTGAATACTCTGTAGGGAAAAAGCTCTACAAGGAGTGCATTACTGAACCTGAAAGAGATTAGGATTTAGAAGGAAGACCTGTGCAAGGAGTGCGCTAGGCCAAAAATTAGACACAGTGTTGTAAGTCTGAAGCCATCTGAACGCTCAATCAAGCCCAAGGAATGTGCCAGAGGTAAAGTAATTCAAATTTACAAAGATTAGGAGGGATAGTGCCTTTGCGCACAAAATCTTAGTAGAGAGAAAGAAAAGGCCAAGACCCTTTGAGGTTTGAGTCACAGGAAAGATCAAGAGGATGAGCGTTAAGTGTCAGGAGGGTGCAAGAAACCCTTTGAGGGAGAAGAAGGGTTGAGGCCCTTAGAAAAGTTGAGAAAGTTCAAAGCTCAAGAGAGTTAGTGTCGTCGTGCACAGAAAGGTGTACACAAGGAGAATAGAAGGCAGAGACAATCCGAGTCCTAGACTATGGGAGAAGCGCAACCATGCACTCACACTTCATTGAAGTGCTGAACAAATTTTAGAAGGAGAGGTACAAGTCAAGACCCAACATTCGGTCTCGTAGGAGAAATATCAAAGGCCACAACCTTTGACACTTGAAAATTATTCCAATTCGGGAGGAAGACAAAGCTCAACAAAGAGGAGAAAGATAATCCATTAGATCAACTGTAGGAGGAGATATGGACCATAGAATCCTACATTCAAACACCCAAAAGAGCGCGCATAGGAGAAATACAGATCCCATCCATCAGATCTAGGTGGGAAGGATAACCAAGCATTGGATCCAAGTAAAGTGCATAAACCTTAACTCTTTTGAAAGTGCACTGGAGAGAAAACTTACGAAGTTCCAGAGTCCTGAAGTAGATCGAGACCATCCATTGTCTAGAGGGACAAGTGGCATAGGATCTGAAACTTTGAAGAAAGGTCACTCTGGGTGTCTTTAGTTGAGCAGAGTGAAAAATCACCAAATGTCCAAAGCCTAGAGTAGATCCTGACCGCTGATCAATAGGAGGCACGTGGCATCAGGTTGTGTAGTTTGGAGCAAAAACACTCCAGAAGATTCAACACGTGGAGTTTGCAAAACTCCCAAACTTTCGAAGAGTGGAGTTGATCCTAGCTGTCAGCGTAGGAAGGTATGTGGCAGCCGATCCGAAGGTTCAGAAGCATAGCACTATAGAGAAAGAAGAGAGAAGAGTTGGGAAAACTCTTGAATATACGGGATCTGGAGAAAATCTCGATCATTCGTTGGTAAGCACAGGTGTTTCCACATCCTGCATTCTGGAGCAGAAGTACTCTAGAAGAATTGGCCTCCGCGTGAAGTGAAAACAACTGGAGCCCGTAGCTCCAAAGTGCCCTTTGGATAGGAACCTAATCATAGTCTAAGGTCATATGAGAGAAGGGGGCCTAACAGAAGGAGATAGTGCCCAACAGTTTAAAACTACCAAGAGAATTAAGAAAATGGCTCGCGGGGTTTCATGAACCTGTGCCTAAGGAGATAGGGGGAATTTGTAACATTGTTTTAGCTCAGTAGGGAGCCCTATGTGTAACGTCCCTAGCCACCAACAGGATGGGAAATGTCACTACAGGACGTCTCTCTTAGCTCTGATACCAATTTGTAACACCTCAACCACCCAGGTCGGGCCACGCTACTCATAGAAACAACAATTATCATATGCATATAAACATAAATAAAAAACATATTCTGTTCATACATACATTAATGTGGAAATAACAATAAAAGCATACATGCAGTATTCATAGGAAAAACCCATAATATAACAACATATACATGCAATATTCATCAATTATAACACATGTACATATACACAACATGTAAATGAACATAGGAATGGGTACTTATCTTTCAATTGAAGTACACCAAATACGTGCATACCTTCCATGAATTTCCTAGCGTTAGACCACGCTGCTCATCATGCTCAACAGTGGGTCACCCCCGAGCTAGGACTAAGCTCCACCCAGGGTAAGGGAATCCTTAACTAGGCTGAGGTTACATGAGACTGCATAGTGCAACTGGAAGGATTCTCTCCAGGATCCTTCTTACGATGACTACTCACAAACTCTCATTTTTCACATGCCTGTTCCACCCCAGGAATATGCCCTTGACTGTTCCACAGTCCATCGATTGCTCCACTTCCCCTTTCAGGGTCTTGACAACAAGACATATCAGGAATTCTCAGAGCTCCGTAGCTAGTGCTGGACTCTCTCTAAGAGAAAATCACTTCCCAACAAACTCTCTCACCTGGAGAGAGGCTTGACAACTTGCCTCTTCACCCACAAGCCTAACAACCCGCTTCTTCAACCAAATTCAACTCAGTTCCAACAAGGTGAGGACAACAACAAAGGTTCAATATATCTCAGGGAACTATAACAACCACAATTCAATAAGGCACAACAAAGTTTTGGAAAGTACAGATATGTTGGCTTCATAGGAAAACACAGGTCGACTTCCCCAGTTACTGGTTTCAGAGGTGCCTGAAGATGCATAGTTCGAGAATGGAGACCAAGTGAGTTAGGCAAAGGATGGGAGAATGGGAAGTGAACCCCCCAAAAAGATGAATTTCCAGCTTAAACTGCATGTGTCTGAGTTGACACATGTCACCCATGAAGCACATTCCTTTCCATTTGGAAGTCCCCCATATTCCCAAAGGAATCTAGGATATAAACATATCCTTCTAATCAACTTTTGGAATAATAATAAATTATTATTCTCTTGGTATTAAGCCCTTAATCTTATCCCCTCTTTCCCACCTCTCATCCCCCTCTCCCTTACCCATCCTAGTGGATCTTATTCCCCCATTCTCTTTTATCATGGTCGGTCTACACGCAACGATGTTTTTATATTAGTGATATGAATAGTTACATGTAAAAACAGGCTCCTGGCCTTTAACACCTAGGCTCTCCAACCTAATAACACATAAGATTACCATCTTATAATTGTGCATCTCACCAGCCCACAAAACATGTTTACAATTAATAAATACAACTAGGGCTCGTCCTTGGGGATATTACAATCCCCTCCCCTTATTTTTGCATTGTCCTCAGTGCAACTTATTCACACAGTATCAACACGATTGTTGGGCCCTTCATTTTTGAGAAGGAATCACACAAGTTTTGACTAAGAACGATTTGCGCAAACTCCATTAGAGGCCCGGAGAAAGAGAAACATAAAGAAGTTGAGGAAATCAACGTAACGCCAACAAAGCAACAAATGGTTGCAACAAAACAAGAAAGCAGGCAAACTGAGAAGGAAGACACAACCCAACTATATATAGGACCGAACGCAATTGTAAAAGGGTTCATCTGTTGGTTGGTTTTGTTCACTAGTTCATAAGTTTGGGTGGCTGGGTTGAGTCGAGTAAGGTTGGTCAGAGTCACAAAGATTTTTGGATTAGCTGTTGATAATTATTGTAAGTTGGAAGTAGATAATTCTGAGTCTGTAATGAATTGGATCTATCAGTTGGAGAATTATATCTCGATGGCATGAGTCTAGAGCCAAGAGTCTATAAGGAGCCTTGCTATGTAATTCTGAGTCTGTAATGAGAGAAAGATCCAAAAGATAATATGAAGCAAGACCAAATTTCAAAATATGTTGCGCATTTGTATGTTTACTTATGATTTCAATGTTTCCTTATGGCTTATGAGTTCTATTTGATGGTTCAATGTTTAATTGCTTKCTCGCAACATAATTAGGTTTGATTCATGCACTTATATGTGTCAGACCTATTAATGTCTCTTGCGCAACAATATGAATGAGTTTTGACTGCTCTATGGATYCTCTTTAGTCTTTTCCCTACCCTTCCCTATCTATCTATCTCAGCAATGCTTTGGGTGAGATTTATTCTCTTCGGAGGAAATGAAAATGCCAACGCTCTAGACTACATGGTACCTTTTKTTTGTAACMTGAGAAGGACCCTGGTCTAATCAAATTCGCCCCAACAAAATGGTTCCTTTGTCGGGACCTGTGTTAAAAGGGAACCTGTAGGGAGAATGCTGCCGTCGATCCATAGATCTGGCATTGATCAATGGTGGGAAAGAAACTATGATGCCTTCACATGGAAAGAAGCGGAACTAAGGAGAAAATGAGTGGAAAACACTCATGAAGCAATCTTTTATGCAAAAAGATTGAGTGACCAGTATGAGATTTTCTAGGTTAAATTCCTGGAAGAAATTTTTCATTAGATAAAGAGGCTCTAAGAAGCTCCAATGTTCTAGGGATAGGCTAAGAATCTCTGTGCATGAGATACCAAAAATTTAGAAGCACTCCATTGGATGAATTTCCTAGTTACACGAGTTGTGGATATCTGGGTTAGCACTACACTAGAGGGATACATAATCGAATTTGTAGCTGAGAACCACCAGTATTTTTCATGGGTAGAGGAAATTTTCAAGAAAGGTACAAGTGGAAGACTGTTGAGAGAAATCCCCCTATGGATTAAGGTTTTCTTGATGGAGGAAGGGATGTTGAGTATGTCCCCAATCGAGATGGCAGCGTAAACACCCTCGCTTGGTCTAGGGCGAGATGAGGTGAGAGTCATGGCATGAGAAAGGGGAAGGGTTCTTTGACAAATTGGGGGGAAACAACATGAAATGGACTCAAGATATGAAAGAGACTTGAATATTTCCACCATAGTTGAGAAGTGGTGGCGCGACAAGATAAAGAAATCCTCAAGAAAATTTGAAAAGTTGAGGAAAGAAGGTGGATCGAGAGAAGTAGAGGAAAGATAGATGGAAGAACTGCAGAAGATGAGAAGACAGGAATGACTGGCTAGTCAAAGATTAAATGTGAGAGAAGAGAGGAGAGAAAGAAGTCCCCAGGAAGTGGGATGAGAAGGAGAGAGTACATATGTAAGAGAGGAGGAAGCCGACATGAATCTCGGAGGAGAAAGAGAAGATTCAACCCCGATAACAGGAGAGATCGGGAATCCGACCGAAGATATCGTCCTAGTGGAAGCTAACGAGACCCTCTAGATCAAACAAAACCACCCTGAAGCTAACCCCAAATCACCCATACCCCAAGTGTCCTCTATACAAATAATAAGTTTGATACTACCTTCTCATGCTAGTTCTGTTCCAATACAATTAGTTAGTCAGTCACAACCATGAATTGTGGGTACAGGGAGGATATTGGGATCCCTCGATAGATCACAAGAAGGACCATTAGGTTTCATATTGATCGAACAACAAGATCAATAATGGCCAGCCATGCGGGAGGTTCGATTGCCCGATACCCAGAATTTTGGGGTAAGGGAGATGAAGACATTGAGCAACACTGGTTCCTGTGCAAAGCAATCTGGAGATCCAGAGGGACTCTGGATGTGAGTAATATGGTTGAGTTCCAAACTACCTTGAGAGGTCATGGTCTCAAGTGGTATTTGAAGATCATTGAACCAGGAGTGTTAGGGACGCAAGGTCAAGCGTTCACACTTGGCCAGGTACGGACAAGGTTTATAGAAGAGTTCAAACTTTCTCAGTTAGAACAACATGCTCTATCTAAGTTGCATGAGATATGGCAGAGGGAAGGTGAACTAGCCTCAGAGTACATCCAGAAGTTTAAATATGCCATAGGGAGGTTAGCACATCCAATACATGAAGAACATCAAAGGGAGTGGTACATTTAGGGGCTATTTCCTCTGACTCGGATTCCGCTAATGCAACAACGGATATCCACGTTAACAGATGCCTTGGAACAATCGATGAAGATTGAATCAATGTTGGGATACCTCGGGAGCTTGAGAGAAACCCAACCTCCAATAGATTCGAATATGGCGCAACTATAAGGGAAGATATCAACACTGACAGAAAATATTCAGGAGCTAATGATACCTAGACTAGGACGACCACAGGTTTGGTGCACTAGATGTTATACGGAAGGTCATCTAGAGAACGAATGTTCGAGTATGAGGGGACTAGGACCTCTTCATAATATGATGGTAACCCCACCAGGACCCACAGGAGGAGTTGCACAAGTGTCAATGAATTCATGATTCCATAACCCCTCCCCATATCATGCTTTCCCAAGAGGCCAAGCAACACCCACATTAGAATATTGTGAGATCTGCCGAATCCATGGGCATGGGCAAAGGAAGTGCCCCATCATGCAAAAATATTCGACCATACCAAACAAAGTACACTGCGAGTTCTGCGCCTCTACCACACATACTACCAATCAATGTAGAGCGTTGGACGCACTTGCAGACATATTAGACTGAAAAACATTCAGGGTGAATGAAAACCCCCAGGGACCAAGAGAGGTGGAGGAGGTGGAGCTGGAGGAGACTTTTAAGGAGGAAGAACTATGGGAAGAGGACCAAGTAGATGCTATAAATGAGATGAACAAGGTCACTTGGCTAGAGATTGTCCTCATTCAAGGCGACCATGGTGCTCTCACTACATAACCAACAGACACACAACTGAAGACTACCCATAGTTAATTTCAAAGTGGGAAGACATAGTACGACAAAGAGGAACTAACCTTATCAGTTCAGAGATAAATAGGATCTCTAAGGGACAATTTCCCAACCTTAATGTCGTTACTAGAGGAGGAGCGAAGATAGGAGCTGATGCTGATACTCTACCTCAGATCCAGAAAGAAACACCTAAGGGAGATAGGTATGACCCCCTAAAGAAAAATATGTTCTTTAAAGATGCCATAGAAGTATTCCATAATATTTGTAGTCATGAAATGCAAGAGAAATCCCCCCACCCGACTGTTTACCCTAAGATGGCGCAAGTCCCTGCTTCACCCCCTGCACCCAGAAATCCTGTAGTCATACCGAGACAGTATGAGTAGCCCCAGAAGACAATTGACCTTTGGTTTGAATTATTCTCTGACATTCTAGGGAATTACCAACTAACAAAAAAGTTGTGCAATGCACTGTACCTAGTCTCAGGGAATGAGGAACCCTCAGATGCAAGGATAAGGGATAATCTTCTTCAGAAGAGTACTTAGAGAGTGTAGTGAAGAAAAGTGCGAACTGGAAAAGAATTTTCACTGGTAGACTAGTTAGACGACTTCGAAATTAAAGACATCATGTTGGACCTAGGGTAAGATGTGAACATTCTACCTAAGAAGACTTGGGAAGCCTTAGGAAAATCAAGATTGACATATTCCCTAATTCAGTTAAGAATGGAAAACCAATACTGTATCTTTCTGATAGGAAGACTGGATAACATGGAAATCGATGTAGCAGGAGTAAAAATAGTAGCTGACTTTGAATTCATTGAGATCATGGGAGACAAAGACCCCTACCTTGCACTACTTGGCACCGATTAGGCCTATGTAAATTATGCAGTAGTCGACTTAAAGAAATACACCATGACTTTTGAAGCTGAGGGAATCAAGGTAGTTCAACCTTTGGACCCATATGTAGGACCCATGTACACATAACCAACAAAGAATAATATGGAGGGAGCAGACCTAGACCATTTGTACACTGTAATATCGAGGACAAGAAATGATTATATAAACCCTACTGCTGATGGATCCGTAAGCTAGAGAAGTATATAGTCAATAGATGAAGATTCAAAACTGGCTTTCGATAGTTGGCAACAAGGCTCGCAAGAAAAATTCTCAAGAAGATGCGCAACTGTCAGAATGACTAGATGGGTTGGGACTGAAGTTAGAGGACACCCAGTATATGATGGTACCTCAGATCTAGACAACTTTTTGCAGAATGTGGAAGAGAATGTGAGAGAAGACCAAATAATCTCGGTACTAGATGTATCTTTTCAGAACACCCCCGCCAGATGGTGGGACACCCATAAAGCTGTACTCAGAACTTTTGACGAGGTGAAGCAAGCTATCAAGTACAGATTCTAGAATAAAGAGCAGCTGGAATCAGAGATGTAGATGGATTTCTAAGTTGCGCAACCATTCAATGGAGAATTGGATCCTATAATACACATTGAACAGTGTGTGACATAGTGGCAGGCTACGGAGATACCCTCTCACTTCTGGGTTCAGGTATTTTCCCACTCTCTAGGCCAAATCCCAAAATCTTGGTTCATACATGAGGAAAACAAAAGACATACCAATGACTGGCAGACACTGGCAATTCAATTTTGCAATGAATTCTCATTCTCAAGTAAGTACCTTGAGCTTGAAATAGCCCTGCAAAAGATTAAAGAACTTCTTTTTACAACCAATAGTAATAAGAGATCAAAATTTGAAGTGTGTCCCAAGCATACCCAAGAACTTCAGACTAAACCCCACTTACCTTCGACTGAGAAGCCTATAGAATTCTATTAGATTAGCAAAGATTTATAAAGCCTAGAGAAATTAGAATAATTGAGAAACCTAGCCATCCAAGAGACATATGGGAGCAGAGAAATCCAAAACATCATACCTAGCCATACCGATAGTTCCTACAATCACCCATTAAAATTGCATAGACTTAGCATAGGGATTGTAGAGCAACCTAAGATAGCTATGGTGGGAGATTACTGGGATGAACAAACCAGTCAGGAAATACAAAGTTTACTGAGGGAATATGAGGATTTGTTCCCAAAGACTTTTTAAGAATTAAAGGGAATCAAAGGAGTCATGGGAGAAATAAAGATTGATTTAAAACCAGGATCCAAGCCTACCAGACATAGACCATACCGACTTAACCCAAGAGTAAAAGAGAAGGTTAAGAAGGAGATTGATAATATGTTAGAAGCATGTATCATTTTTGAGATAGAAGAAGAAGAGTGGGTCAGCCCGATAGTCATTCAAAGTAAGAAAGACACTGAGATATTAGAGTCTGTGTGGAGTACAAAAGCCTAAACTCTGCATGTGTGGACAACCCTTTCCCAACACCCTTTACCGATGTGGTGCTAGAACAGGTTGCGGGGAAGGAAGCATACTCATTCACATATGGATTTTCAGGATACCATCAAGTTAGGATTGTTGAAGAAGACAAAAGAAATACCACTTTCATTACAAAATGGGGCTCTTTTGCATACAACGTGATTCCATTTGGTTTAAAGAACGCCCCTACAATTTTTCCCAGGATTGTGATAGCAGCCTTTAGAGAATTCATTCACAAATTTAAAGAAGTCTATATGGATGATTGGACAATATATATCCTTCTTAACGAACATGTAGCACTGCTAAGGCTAATGTTTGACAGATGCAAAGAATTGCAAATCTCATTAAATCTCAGAAAGTGTATCTTCTATGTGCCACATGGAAATCTGTTGGGCCACATAGTCTATCGGGAAGGAGTATTTGTAGACCCAGCCAAATTCATGGTCATTGTGAATATGACACCACCTATGAGTGTTAAACAGTTGCACTCCACACTAGGACACACAAGTTACTACCATAGGTTCATTCGAAGATATGCCAACAATACTGCACCTCTAGAAAACCTCTTGAAAAAGGTTGAAATGTTCCAATGGACTCCTGAATGAGATAAAACATTTGAGACACTTAAGGAGAAACTCATTACAACATCGATTCTGATATTCCCAAACTGGGAGAAGGAATTTCACATCCATGTAGATGCTTCAGGAATTTCCTTAGGAGCTATCTTAACGCAACCTGGAGATGGAGCTATGGATCACCCTATATATTTTGCGATTCGAAAGCTGTCGCAAGCAAAACACAATTACAAAATGACAGAAAGGGAAGGCTTAGAAATGATTTATGCTTTACAAAAATTTAGACATTATATGTTAGGGTCTCACTTCAAGTTCTTTACTGATCATTCCGCACTGAAATACCTAGTTAACAGACCTGTGTTGGAAGGGAGAATTTTTAGATGGCTTCTGTTATTTCAATAATTTTCCTTTGAAGTCATCATCAAGCTGGGACGATGCAATGTCAGACCCGACCATCTATCCAGGCTAGAGTCAGGAGAAAGTGGTGGAGCAGTGGATGAAAAACTTCCAGATGTAGACTTGTTCAGGATTGAGGCCATACCGGAATATCTGGAAGACATAGAAATATTTCTTAGTACAGGGGCTTGTCTTGAAACATATTCTGCAGCCCATAAATTCCATATGGTCGTTAGAGCAGAAAAATACTAGCTGATCGTCGGACAATTGTATAAAATAGGACTAGACAACATCTTCAGACGATGCATCCTGGATCATGAAAGGTAGTACATACTCTGGGAATGCCATAGTGGAAATACAGGAGGCCACGTAGGAGGAAAGGGCACAACACAAAAATTTATACAGGTAGAACTTTGGTGGGCTACACTATTCAAGGATGCAAAAGCATACTCTAGATTGTGTGATGTTTGTCAACTGGTGGAAAAGCCATCACGCTGAGATGAACTTCCACTACAACCAGTTAGATATCTACATGAATTTGAGAAATGGGCAGTTGACATCATTGGACCAATCAACCCCACAACCAAACATTCAAAGGCTAGGTACATCATTACCACAACTGACTACCTTACCTGTTGGGAAGAAGTAGTAGCAGCAGATGACTGTTCGACAGACACTACTGCCAGGTTGTTTTTCAATAATATCATAATCCGATTCGGATGTCCTAGGAGCCTAACCAACGATCAAAGAGCTCATTTCATTAGCATCACTATAGCAACACTCACAACATAATTTATGATCTAGCATCACAAGAGCAGTCCATACCACCCATAGGCCAACGGAATAATCGAAGCCTTCAACAAGATTCTAGAAAAAGGACTAACAAAGTTCTATTGCGGAAATCGAGAGGAATGGGATGATAGAGTTATAGAAGTCCTATGGGCCTACAAGACAAACAAAAAGAAACTCCACAGATACATACCATTCCATTTAGTCTATGGGAGAGAGGCAGTGGTGCCTATAGTGTTCATCACTCCAAGCCTATATATTGCACAAGTCACACGTATGACAGAAGAGGAATCAGTGGTGCAGAGACTTGCGAAGCTGCAAGAACTTGAGGAAACCAGATTTCTAACAGACTTCCATCATTCGGTTGAAAAGGAAAGACAAAAATATTGGAACGACCGACACATTAAGACCAAGATATTCACACAAGGGGACAAGGTGTTACTCTATGACAACCGATACCAGAAGCATCTTGGAAAGCTACGTATGCACTGGTTGGGACCCTTCATAGTTGCAGAGATCCAACCCTCAGGAGCACTCAGAATCGCGCAACTGGATGGTGTGATATGACCAAGATGGGTGAATGGCACTCGCTTGAAGCCCTACCTATCTCAAAACTGAGAGAGAAGGATAGTCGCTCCAATCCGAAGGATCTTGTAAAATATATATATTTGAGTTTTGTTTTCTTTATGAAATTTTGTAAATTCAGTTAATAAAGTCCATATGTGCAGTATTGCCCCATAACATGTAGTTCATTTTTTTTGTCTAAGTGTTGGTTGATACAAAAATAATGACTTAGCATTACATGACCTGAAGCATAAGAGATTCCATTAATGACAGTCATTAAAGACGATACAGACAACCTTTGTGGTCGGAGGGGCCATGAATCCAAATCCAATCTGAGTTATAGGCCACACAAACTCAGTCTAGTCACAACCTTTATTTCCATTCCGGTACCTCGTCTGATGCCCGTTAATCCATAAAGCCATATTATGCCAAGATTCCATTGAATTTCATGCCGGGACACCCACCCATCAAACAGAAAGGTCTAAAATCGGCCATGTCCCTATTCCACTCAAATAAGTAAATACCAAGATCGCCAATAGGATTCACCTTAATTAAACCATCCTGTTAGACAACTAACACCCAAATTGCGTCCATACGGTCATGATGAGTAGCATTTACTGCTAAAAATGTACCTATTAAGCCAAGTATAAGGCTCTCAGAAATCAACCAAGAATGTACTATTTCTAAAAAGAGCATAGCCATTTTTGAACTTAGCAGTGCGAACCAGCTGGGACCATTGTAAAAGCTCCAGACGTAGCCCTAGTTCTTACCTGCCACTGAAGTGCGAATGCCAAGAGAGACAACAAGCCTAAGCACCATGACTAAAAAAGCAGTACCAGATGAGCCATACGACCCCCGGGTCGAGATCGTGGGCGATCTCAAAGGGAAGGTAGAGCATGTTAAGCTCCTCGAGCTTGACCTGATAGATTCAGAATTGTTCCCACAGATACATATAGACATATTTTGGGATATAGTTGCATATGGAATCAGAGGAATGAAAGTTGTACCAAAATAAGACTTCAACAAATTATTTAACTCGACCATCATGAACCTAAGAGATTTACCAGTCTTTGGTACCACAGGCAAGATTGTTCACTGCACGAAATTTCTGATAAGAAAGGTGCATGACAGAAGTATATGGTGTGATAAGTCATATCCAATTCATGCCAAAGACATAGAACAACTTACTAGACTATCATCCCAAGGAGAGGATGTGTCGAAGGGATTCCAGGGTCCTGGTAAGCACGGGAAAAAGAAAGGCGAGCTTAGCCTATACGAGAAATATAACACAAAGAGAGGAGGATGCACAACAATAATTGAACCAATGCTACCCGAGACAGTCCAGACTGGCTGCTACATCATAGCCAACAAGGTTATGTGGTCTTACTATAAGGGATAATTCACTCTAGATGCGTTATCAGTTGCCGACTTTTGCGCAAATGGAGCAATGTTCAACTTGTGTAGTTTCCTGTTGGAGGAACTACTAGTAGCTTGCGAGGAAGCGTAGGAGAAGGGAGGAACCTTCACCTATGGATACCTACTTGTGGCATTTTCAATGATCAAATGGAAGCCACCTGTGGGCAGACAACCAAAAATACCAGATAAGGGGCGCATGGTGAAGATGTTCGAGCCATTGCAGTCCAGACAAGACTCGGAGAATACAACACTCAACAACACATCATTTTCCAAATGGTATAATGCTATGATAGACACAACACAGAGGCTGCGCATCCCACAGGAGCTCTTCAAATATAACACGAGGAATATTTCCTTCAACATGAACCGACACAACACATTCATCTAGCCGAGACATGTTAGCAAGGAACATTTCCACACAAGGATTATACTATTCTATTTGGATGAGGAAGCCTTCGATAAGGAAGTCATGTCATGGCCAGGAGTCAAACACGACTCATGTAAATATAGAATGAATTACATTTTACCTACGGATCTGCTGAAGAAAAAAGACAATGAACCAGGAGAAGGGTCGAGTTCAGGCCCCGAACAGAAGAACACAGATTCTCCGACACAAACAAACTCTGAGGGAGAAGAAGGAATATAACAGTTAGGGTGGAGGAAAAGATCGGACCACCTTGAGTTGCTATGAAATGTTGTGCTATTAGGTGTGTAGGTTAATGAGATCTTGGGCATTGTGCTCGGTAATGAACCATTGTTGAAGAGGCCCGAAAATGGGGTCTCTCCGAACAAACCCCTAAACCCACAACCCATTACATCTTCTGCTCCCTGCACCTACGCTATGAGCAAAGCCACCACTATCATTGATATTCAGGATGACCTGGAGCCTAAAACACTTCCGATCACATTCATCATTGAGCACCTCCACCAACACTCCAATTACCAAACCTCATCACTACTAATCCACATTAGACCACAAACCCAGAGCCAATGCAGCTCGATCAATAAGAGATAGTATAAAGACGACTCCCACAAATAACCGGAGAATTACCAAAACCAAGATCAAAAGTTTCTGGTCCCGACTCCAAAGCCTCAAATATGAGCACAACGCTGGATGTTCTGAAACTAGACACCCAGGAACAACAGCCTGAGTCTTCATCACAAGAAGAAGATGCCCGAACTAGAGAGGAGTCGGAATCTGACAACAACAACCAAATCACCTCACTAGCCAAGGGTGAGGGTGCCCAAGAAATCATGACACATCAAGAAGAAGTACCTGAAGAGTCAGAGATACCATATGTGCACAAAAAACTAGAATCAACAATGGAGAAGGACACGACAACCATGCACACACAAATAGAGCAAGTTCTCTAAAAGCCTCAACAATGTGCAGAATTGATGCAACTCTACATAGACATAACATAGTTTCTGACTCTTTTTCCAGCAGAGATAAGGTTGAGAATTGCACCACCACCACTAATGGAGGAAGAGGTAGAAACTCGCTCAGACCATTCAACGACCAGTGAACTCCCACTACAGATGTGAGCAACCATTGAAGCAGCTCCTTCATCCATTGACGTGGTACAGTGGCCAACGCCACATTTATTTAGACTAATCAGGGCATCCATAGACCAATTGGAGAAAAGGCTCCAGGAGGCCGAGAGAGCCACTGAGATTGCAACGAAGGAATAATTTGTTGCGCAAACATGTAGAATGCACGAAGAACATGACAAATTCCAAGTTCAGTGCAAACTGGAAAAAGTGCAGGAAAACTTGCTGAGGCTTAGCCATATATTTGAAAGGTTGTGCCTGAACTACCCAAGGCCAGCTATGTAGGTGAGCCAGAGAAACATATCAAGATGTTACAAGAAGCATGGACACAACTCGCTACTCACACTAAGCAGCTGCAACCGAAGCTACAACTGGTCTAGCATTAAGCAGAACAATAGCCCCAACAGTTACAAAAACAAATGCATAAGATAATATTGCAAGGTAACAACGCCCAAGCAACATTGCACAAGCACACCACAGACTGCACCAAAATCTTCAAGGAAGTTAGAGACTATATGGGAATCATTGCTCGGTGGAATTAGGTCTTGGAGGAGGTACGCACAAATATCCAGGTGCTAAACGAAGAAGTTGCGGTCACAATGGACCCGATGGAGCAACAACAGAAGTTCGACCAAATTTAGCAGGCCGACAATGAACTAAATACACTCTATGAGGCACATTCCGTAGCCAAGAAAGAGCTGCGTGACTTTTGACCAATAATTTAGACCACCTACATGCAATTACATCAGGTTGATGCAAGAACAGACTCCGAGAGGAACTCATTGGTGGCGGCCAAGCCAAAGGAGTACAACAAAGAGATGACCCATCAGTTCCTTGCAGAATCATCACTCCTCACCCGGAAATGGTAGGACAAAGTTGAAAGCTTTCAAGGAGTAAAGCAAAGAGCATTAGAGCTGGTACTAGAATTGGGCCCTTCGATTGAGGAGTTAAAGGAAGAAAAATCAAGAACAAAAGATCCCAAAGAAGAAGAAAATATAGACATGGGAAAACAACATATGCTCCTGGAGGATGTGAAAGAACCAAGAGCTTGACTTGAGGATGAGTCAAAGATTGTGGTCGGAGCCTGTTGGGCCCTTCAATTTTGAGAAGGAATTGTGCAAGTTTTGACTAAGCATGAGTTGCGCAAACTCCATCAGAGGCCAGGAGAAAGAGCAACATAAAGTAGTTGAGGAAATCAACGCAATGCCAATAAAGAAACAAAGAGTTGCAACAGAACAAGAAAGCAGGAAAACTGAAAAGGAAGACACAACCCAACTATATATAGGACCGAACAAAATTGTAAAAGGGTTTGTTTGTTGGTTGGTTTTGTTCACTAGTTCATAAGTTTGGGTGGTTGGGTTGAGTCGAGTCAGGTTGGTCAGATTCACCCAGATTTTGGGATTAGCTATTGATAATTTTTGTAAGTTGAAAGTAGACAATTCTAAGTCTGTAATGAATTGGACCTATCAGTTGGAGAATTAGAACTCTGTGGCATGAGTCCAGAGCCAAGAGTCTGTAAGGAGCCTTGCTATGTAATTCTTAGTTTGTAATGAGAGAAAGATCCAAAAGATAATATGAAGGAGGACCAAATTTCAAAATATGTTGCGTCTTTGTATGTTTACTTATGCTTTCAATGTTTCCTTATGGGTTATGAGTTCTATTTGATGGTTCAGAATTTAATTGCTCCCTTGCAACGTAAGTAGGTTTGATTCATGCACTTATATGTGTCAGATATGTTAATGTCTCTTGCGTAAGAACATGAATGAGTTCTGACTGCTCTATGGATCCTCTTTAGTCTTTTCCCTACCTTTCCCTATCTATTTGTCTCAACAGCGCTTCGGGTGAGACTTCTTCTCTTTGGAGGAGATGAAAATTCTAGAGCTCTAGACTACACAGTACCTACTGTTGGTAACCTAAGAAGGACCCTGGTCTGATCAAATTCACGCCAACAAATATTTTCAAAATATTAAAAAAGATGTGGGTATTCTACTTGCATAGCATCCTGATGCTCCCATGTCACTTCCTCAGGAGCCTACTAGGTCCACTAGACGTTTACAATCCATATGGCTTGATTTCAGAGCTTCTCTCTCTTCCCGTCCAATATGTGCACCAGATGCACGTTCAAGACGCCTTCTTTCTCCACTTGAATCACATTCCAATCAATCACATGATTAGGATCAGGTATATATTTCTTAAGCAATGAAACATGAAACACATTATGTACAGTCATGGATGCAGGAAATACAAGCATATATGCAACTGGTTGAATCCTTTATAGGATTTCAAATGGCCCACAATATCTGGCTGCCAACTTGGAACATCTTCCCAGCTTCAGGGAACTTTTGTTGGATTTCACTTTTAAGAAAACATGATCACCCACTTTAAACTCCCTGTGGGTTCTGTTCTTATCATCATAAATTTTCTTCCTATCTTGGGAAACCTTCAAATTCTACTTAATATTCAACATTTCTCTACCATTTCCTTTATCAACGCTGGCCCAACCACTTCCCTATCAGCTGGGTTATCCTAGATTAATGGGGTGTTAGAATTTCTTCCATAAAGTTCTTCAAACAGGCTCATCTTCAATGATGCTTGATACCCATTGTTTTAGGAAAATTCTACCAAGTGTAGATAGTCTTCCCATTTAGATGGTTTGTCGATCACATACATCCTTAGCATATCTTATATCACTTGGTTCAGCCTCTCTGTCTTCCCATCAGACTTGGGATGATAAGCTGTACTGAATTTTAGATTCATTCCAAACCCTTTGAATAACCCTTTCCATAACTTTGAGGTAAATTTCAGGTCTCTATCAGACACAATTGTCTTGGGTATGCCATGCAATCATGCTACTTCCCTCATATAGATATTGACAACATTAGATTCCTTGTGAGTAGTATTCAATGGAATAAAATAAGCAACTTTAGTAAGCTTATCCACCACCACCATGATGGAATCATGTTTCTTAGTTGTTTTGGGTAATCCTGAGATGAAATCCATCATCACCACTTCCCACTTCCACTCAAGAATGGGTAATGGTTGTAGCAAACCAACTGGGTGTCTATGCTCAACCTTTACCCTTTGACATTCTAAGCATTTAGCTATGTACAAAACAATCTCCTTCTTCATGCTTGGCCAAAATTAATGGCTCTTGACTGCTACCATTGTTTTCTAATATCTAGGGTGCCCAGCATAAGGAACATTATGCATTTATTTCAAGATCATAATTCTCAATTCCTGGGAATTAGGTACATAAATTCTGTTTTTGTACAAGAGTGTTCCATTAGCTTCCAATTTATAATCTTCCACTTTCTGTAGCATATTACCTTGTTGTAGCTTTGTCACCAATTCCATGTACTTCAAATCTTCATTTGTAGCTTCCAAAATTTTGCCTTTAATATCAGTTTGATACATGCTAATGGATGTAGCATGTAGTTCATGCACTCTTCTGCTGAGTGCATCATGCACTTTGTTCTCCTTTCATTTGATATGCTTGATATCAAAGTCATACTCACAAAGGAATTCCAACCACCTACTCTGCCTAACATTCAGATTTGGTCGACCAAACCGATACTTCAAACTATGATGCTCTGTCCCAAGTTAAAACCTCTTTCCCATGAGGTAGTGCCTCCATTTCTTCAGGGCATGCACTATGGCTGCCAACTCCAAATCATGAGTTGCATAGCTATTTTCATGATCCTTCAGCTTTCTGGATTCATAACATACCACAAACCCATTCTGACTGAGGATTCCACCTAGTCCTTCTTTGCATATATCTTTACACACAACAAAATCTTCATTTAGATCTGAAATCCTGAGGATTGGACTATTGGTTAACAACTACTTCAATTACTGGAATCTCTTTTCACATTCTTTTGTCCATTGAAATTTCACCCCTTTTCTTTTTAATGAAGTGATTGGGTGAGCAATTTTCGAAAAACCTGCAATGAATCTCCTGTAATAGACAACTAGACCCATAAAGGATCTGAATTCTGTCACATTCTTTGGTGCTAACCATTCTCTAATGGCTTCAATATTCTTGGGATCCACTTCTATCCCATCCTTTGAAATAATATTCCCCAAGTTGTGAATTCTGTTTTGATAAAATGAGCACTTGCTCAATTTGGCATACAATTGATGCTCTCATAGCACTTGCAACACCATCCTCAAATGATGCTCATGCTCTTCCTCCAACTTGGAATACACCAAGATTTCATCCAAAAATACTATGACAAACTTGTTTAAATATTCTCTGAATACACCATTCATTAGGCACATGAAAACAACTGGTGCATTGGATAACCCAAATGGAACCACTATGAATTCATAATGAAAATACCTTGTTCTGAAGGCGGTCTTGCTGATGTCTTCATCCTTTATCTTTACCTGATGGTACCATGACCTGAGATCAATATTTGAGAATATCTTTGCATCCTTCAACTGATCAAAGAGATCATCGATCCTTGGCAAAGGATACTTGTTCTTTATAGTCACTTTGTGCAACTGTCTGAAATTGATGCACAATCCCAATGTCCCATCTTTCTTCTTCACGAACAGAATCGGGGCACCCCAAGGTGACACACTTGGGCATATATTACCCTTGTTCATAAGTTATTCAAGATGTAATTGCAGTTCTTTCAGCTCTAGTGTACTCATTTTGTAAGGAGTTTTCGACACATGAGCTGCTCCAGGCATAAGGTTTATAGAGAAATCAATATCTCTCTTCGGGGGTAGTCCGGGTACCTCCTGGAATACATCTTCAAAATATTTTAATACTACATGGTCTTCAATATTTGACACCTTATCCTTAGGTGCTTCTTCCATATGAGATGCAAATATTTGGAAACCCTTCCTGTAACACTTCTTCACCTGCATTGTTGAGATTTCTTTGATAGTCACTGCCCTTGGGATTCCCTGCACTTTCCTTGGGTTTCCTTCCTCATCTAGGAAAATGAATTCCTTTTTACGAAAATCTAAGATGGCATGGTGCTGGTCCAACCAATCCATCCCAATTATATAGTCATAGGAACCTAAAGGTAATATGTTCAAATCTTCCCTTGTGCTCAGTCCATTCATGTTCATGAGACATGACTTAATGTTACAAGGGAAAAACTCTCTATGGCCAAGGGTAAACCACAAAAGACAGGTATGACTATAGAAATAAACTCAATTCCAACATGTGCTATATAAACGAATGTGCAATGCGAGGAAGAAGCCTACCTCGATCCAATCGTTTGATGCCATTCCACCGTTGAGCACTTTGACCCAAATCTTTACACCTGCAAGAAGTTCTCAACAAACAAGTGATGAAAGTATATAGTGACAATGTATAAAATGAGTTAGCACATCAAATAAAACAATCCATTAATAAAGATTACAAACATGCCCATGGATAATAATCATATATTTGCAAGATATCGATAGGACGAGAAAAAGTATTTCTATTAATAATTGATCAACAAAAGTATCAACATTACAGACTTCTGTGTCGGCATGGTTCAAAACCAAGAAACCAAGTTCCTTCCAACTGGGTCTCCACCACTTCAATCCTCCACCAAAGGCAAGCTCATAGCAAAGAGGTAATGAGGTCCTGTCGATTATAAGAAAAGAGCTTGGGGGATGAAAACTTTGTTCAGACTTGAGGAACAAAGGGATGCAGACTCAATATGAAGTAATTTCTCCATAGCAACTTTGCTCTCAAAGTTGAATGCTTTCTTCTCTTTTTCCATAGCACGAAATTGTGCTCTTATAGCCTCTAGAATACAATTGAAGGGCCGAGTCAAAATGTTTCCAGTATATGGAAGGCCAAAGATCAGAGATCTTTTGTTGTGACATGGAAACCCGACCTCATTTTGTATTTTCTGGCACAAATCCCGATATACGCGAGATGTAGTGGAGCAAAAAGCATATACGGATCTTGCAAAGCAATTCGGGAGCGTATATGTGGAAAAATATATATTTTTGGCTTTGGATTTATCAAAATGGGTTTGATAAGTCTGCATAGGGAAATGGAAAAAGGCCCTCTGTACAAGATAGCAATGGTGAGGAAAATCTTGCTATAACAGATGCCCCCTAATGTGTGAGATCATAGGAGTATCTGCGATGGCCGAAATACATTATAAATAACCCAAAAGTGGAGTGGTAGAGAACCAGCTGGACGAACTCAATTGCTCATTACATTATGTACTGACTTTGCATACATGGCTGCCAAGAATACAATGCAGATCCATGTGGAAAATATACCAACAAGTGTTCATGGCCATGAGTAGGAAAGTATAGATGTGGTTACATGCCAACAACTGACAAGGCCTAGTGAAACCAGTCTCAAAATCAATCTAAAGATATCTATATACCATGGAGTACAATCTAATCTCCTATGATTGCTGAATTCAAATAGGTACTGGTCCAATGAAATGGAAGCAACAACTCAGGAAGACTGCATCCACAAAGTGATGTCTTCAAGTCTTTAATACAATCCACCAATGGTGCAAGTATACATCATGTGAATAAATGAGTTGAGGTCGAACACGATGAGACATTGTTTGATTACCAGTCATTGAGGTATATCGTTAACAAATGTGAGACATCCTACCAATGATGAAAGTAGGTATCAAGGAACTGAGTACATCTCTACAAATGTGAATAAAGGAGATGGTGTTGAACACTTGAGATATCCATTGATCGGGAGACATTGATGTATTCCCATCTGTCAATGGTGAGAGAGCCCTCCACTAATGACTGCAAGCCTTAAGGTACTCATAAAAATCTAGGTCTCGTATCCAAAATACATGAGTTGAAGTCAATGTAAAGGGACCCGCTGAAACGAGAGCATTAAGGAATCTCTCATCAATTAGCATGAGGGAAAAAGCAGGAGCTTCATGATTTGGAAGAGATCGGACAAAGAACATGTTCACGAACTAACAAACCTATGCATCTTTCGCATGTGCCAAATGCAAGTGGTACACGAAAAAGACCCTTTGAATAACAACCAATGATGAAAACTGCTAACAAAGGCGAGGAAACCACCAATAAGGCTAATGGCATCCAAGACACTGCATGAATCCCAAAGTGTGAATAGATGTCTTGTTGTCGAACACAAGGGAAACCACCCATTCAATGAACCATGATGAAATGTCAATTGCTGGGTTCAAGGTGACCTACCAATGATGAAAGTAGGGGTAGGGTGCATCATAAGACCAAAGTACCATGTGATTCTGAGACAAATTGAGGGTATGGTTGACATGAAAAGTCAATATTTCTGAGGAGTGGCCGACACAGGTTGATTGACTTCCTTTGAAAAAGAGAATGAGACATACGGTGGACTCCGGCAGCATAGACTTAATGATGTGACAACTAGATGTAGCAGCCATCCATGATGTTCTCTATAGTGACTGGAAGATTAACTAGTCGGTAGAGAAAATGCTGTAATGAGATCAGCTTCCTAAGGCCATGCTAGACCCAAAATTATGATGATGCAAGGACTCAATAACTTTGTGCTCTATTCAAAGGTGACATGACTACTGCCAATTACAATATAGTACTCCCTTCCTGCCCATCTTTTTTTGTTTTTTCATAACAAGTGAATGCTATGATACAGAGGAGGGAACAAGTGTCGCAAGTAAGAAAAACTAGTTCCAACAGTGGAACGTACCTATGCTCAATGCAAGGAAATGCATGCGGGAGATGGACACTCGGGGTGATGTTCCTTCCAGGGTATAGGGTGTCAAATTGCGAAGGATATAAACAAGGCTCTGCTTGGTTAAGGATGCAAACTTCTTGGGCCATGGTTTATAACACAAAGCAAGAACCGGCTAAAGGCTCAATACTGCAAGCAAGGGCATGAGATGCAATCACAATTTAATGCCAAAAAAGTCCCTTTTTATATCTTTTAGTCTACTTGGTGTGAAAAAGGGGTAAAATTGTGCCAAATAGATGTCTTTTCAAATCCAATTTACGAGTGTGAAAAAGACAAGTTCACTCGGTGATCGTTTTCATTTTTGATAGAGAGTTGGAAAATATCTTAACTAAGACTCATGATCTTTCAAATCCAAGTTTAACAAGTGTGAAAGGGACAAATCACTCGGTGATATTTTCAATTTTTAATAACGAGTCAAAAAAGAGCTTAACTAAGACTTGTTTTTAGTTCTAATCAACATGTAAAGGGGGATGCCAAGGCTCCCATCCTGACCTTCTACCGAAAGTCAATATCATGTGGATAGCTGACAAAATCTTGGGAAAGCCCAAAGCTCTCCAAGTCAAGGAGGAGAAAGTGCTAACGGAGTACATAGTCTCTGCTATGGTTAGAATAATGTCTCTTAGTGGAACAAACATAGGTGGGGGTATGGGATGTCCCGTCAGGTCATCCCAGTCGAGGAGGAACTCGTCAAAACTCAGAGAGAGAGTATTCAGAGGAAGAATGAATCTCTCTTGTTCAAAAGGGGGAAGACTTGGAATGTTGATGACGTGACTGGAGGGTGCATCACTATTTTTAGGGAGAGTTGGTTTGACCATAAATGGCATCGACATGGTCACTTATTCAATTATAGGTTGAAGAGGATGCATGGTAACAGGGTCAGAAGACACTTCACCTTCCGTGGAGGGGGTGAGGTCAGAGGAAAATCTCGGCGGTGAGATTGCCGAGATCATTAAAGGTGAAGTGGTGTGAGGAGGAACCATGGGTGTCTCGGAGTCCAAAGGGATTTTGGGTGAGCCCCACACCTTTGGTATCCTGACAGTCACTGGGCACAAGCGAGTAAGATGGCTTACTTCACAAGTCCTACAAAGGAATTTAGGATTACGTCTGAGACGTTTAGGTTTTTCGATGGGATTGGTCAAGGAAAGAGATTCGTCTCCTGTATGATGAATAGGAGTCAAATACGTGACATGACTATGATCCGGGGTGAAAATGATGGTTCCCCCAACATAATTGGAAAAGGTTGGAAGTGAGTTGTCGACATGATTTGTAGAAAGTGTCGACTCATTTTCGACATGACTAGTAGAGGTGGGCGATGGTGCACTGGTGTTATAACCCTAGTTTACACCAGACATGCTTACCTGGCATCAGGCCATCTCAGATTCTTTCTTTTCCAAAGCACTGTTGAACAACTCTTCTTAAAAACACTTTTTATAAAGGCCCACATGCCCTGATCTATTACTGCATGCGTGTACATGCTCGCTGACCCAAAACAACTCGTGTGTACCTACAAAAGCATGAAAAAAGGAAAGTTGTCGATGGAACACATAGCTTTGGGTGATTTAACTAAACCTTCTGGCCATGCATGGTCAAGGGTTCATCCAAATACCTAGCTTCTTCTAGCCTATAAAAGAAGGGTTAGGGGTCCCATTTGGAAGAGGAGAATCATAGTAAAGAAACTATACCCAATTGTACATTCCCTTTGTCCCAAACCTTTAGCCATCCTTGTGCAAAGAGAAAGATAGAGCAAAGAAGTTGAAGGACAGTTGAAGAGGAGCCCAGGACCAGGTTCATGGAGCAGTGACCAGCTTCATCATTGTAAGTTGATTTGTTGAAGTTAATAATAAAGAAATACTTTTCCCATCCCACCAAATGAGCTTTTCATGGTTTATTGCATATTTGTTTATTGAATCTCTAACCCATTAATCTATATATCAAATGCATGTGGAGTTTGTTGTTGGTTTTGTGTGAATGTAGGTTAGCCTTGGAAGGAGAGATACAATCAAAAATTAATCAAGCGTAAGGAAGGATCTACATCAAATGCCCGAAATAAGGTATGCTCACTTGATCTTCTTAACTATGTATTTTCTTAAGAATAATGGGGATTAGGTCTGGGACGACGGTAGAAAGTAGAAATCTTTAGGTCTTTTCTGCATGCATAAATTAACCCTAAGTGCTAGTTTGTAGAGGGATTTCCCACTCACAACAGAATTGGCGACCATACTAGGGAGATCTCTAGGGTTCCTGGGGATATTTTTGGGTATTTTTAAGAACTTGTTTCATTTTCCTGTTTTTAAAGTTTATGCAAAAGTCTGAGCTAACAGAGATTTTGGTCTTCCATACTAGTTATCTATGTTTCTTTGCTTGACTGTATTTTTTTTTTCCAAGACCCATAGAAGTACATGCGACTTGTGTAAGGTCTGCATGCATGTACCTGTGCCCTGCATTCTCACAGCCCGTGTGTACACGCTAGCTGAGGAGGTGACAGTCGTGTGTATGATTCCAGAAAATTTCTTTTAAAGAGGTAGTCATCCTCTCCCCTGTCAGAGTTATTCCTTCTCAGAGGTTTTCTGGGACTATTTCTAGTATTTTTTGTTTGCATTCTATAGCTTAGGTTTCACCTCCGATTGGTTTGTTCTATGAAGTTTTCCTTGAATTGTTTTCTTTTTTTGTTTAAAGTAAGTGTTTGAGTCTTCAAGAGATTCTAGTTCTTAGTACCAAGAGTCTCTGCCTGTGTTGGCTTGCTTGGATTTTTATTTGTTTCAGAGTTTTAGATATACACGTGGCCTATATAAGTCCAGCACATGTGTACACGCACTCTGACTTTACACAGATCGCACGCACACGCTTGTTGTGGTACTATCAATAGTGTGCCTATGAAGAGAATTTTTGTTGAAGGTAAGGCAGTCATCCTTTCTTTTGAAAAGAATTATACCTCTCAGGTGTGGGTCTCTGTCATAGCGGTCAGTGTCTTAGGTTTGATCACAACAATATCTTTCTTTTTTCATTTAGAAGTTTTCCTCAAAAATGTTCTGTTATAGAGTTTTTAGACAAGTGTGAGAATCCAATTTTAATTTGCTTGTGTGTGATTTTTTTAAAAGTGACTCTTTGCGATTTGCAATTAGGCCAGAAAGTTTTCTTGGTTTTGACTTGTTGATATTTTTCCTTTTTTCTTTAAGAGCATTCAAATAAAAAAAAAACTTTTATTTCTTTGTTGGTTAAAAAGTGTTGTTTTGCATTAGTAACCAGGGAAAAGTCTTTTCTTTCATAAGTTATTGACAATTTACTTAGATCATAAGTAGCTCGTAGTCGAGTGAAATCCTACTTTGAGGTTGTTGTTCAAAGATCTTAGAAATTTTTTTAAGGTTGAAAAGTTGTTTAAGAGTTAAGTGAAGTAAAGGTGTTTGTTTCCAGCTTTCTGTTTATTTTTCTTTCATCTTTCAAACATCACTAGTTTCACTTTCATAACCTTTGACTTAGAACAAGCCATAAAAATTAAAGCTAAATCTAAAATTCATTAGAATTTTTATGTTTGAAGGGTCAACCAACTAGTTTAGGGTTAGGGCCTTGAATTAGGTTGGAGAGGAAACTCTTCAAGGCCATTAAAATCAAACATTGGAGTCTAAGTTAGGGAGTGTCAAAGTCCAGTATCATGAAATTTATCTGGGACCCCCCTCTAACATAGGGGATAAACACAAGGTCACGTGCGGAAAGGTAGTGGAGATAAACCCTCCAAAGTTGGACCAATTGTAGTGGAGAACACATATAGATGGTTTGTCTTAGGATTCCGTCGATTACATTTGCCACGAAGCTTGTGGGTATTGAATCCGTTCGAGGTCCTCAATTTTCTTCCAGACCACTTTATTTCAATACCCTTGACAGGTTTCGGGCTCGATAACCTGCTCATTGTGGTCTGCCCGACTTTCGACTGTACCCGCCTGGTGACTCTTCGCGCGCTGGCAACCTAGTTGCCTATATTTTTAGGGACATACACAGGTGACTGCGGGGGTATACCGTGGTACCTAGGATAGACATCGGGCCACTCTTTGCAGAGTATACCTGAAGGGTGATTTCGTGTTCGAGTTGCACTTGCACTGGTAAGTTTCTCTAGTGTTGGTTGTTGTAACTGTTCTTCCAATTAGTTTAGTGTTTGCTTGTTTTATCTTTTAGGGAATTTTTAATGTGTGTTGTTTTTTGAACAAATAGACAGCCCTAGAGTATCTTTGATCTTCTCACACAGTGGAGGATCACGAGCTCCGCTGGTCACAAAGGCTTTAGGGCCTATCACCGATTACGCTAGATCCACCCCCGCCACCACTATGGCGAAAGCTAGACCAACAAGGGTCTTTTGAAGTGACTGGGTCACAAGAGATTGTGCTCGACCAACATCCAGAGGAAACAACCATTTTAGACTTTGGAGCGAAATCTCTTGGTCCACCTGAAACTCCAACCACTGATATTTTGGTGCTCAACATCGTACCGATTCACCCTTACGAGTGCTAGACAGTGTCACACGCAGCAATGGAAACAAATGCTGTCACTCCCTTTGGGAATTCTTCAATTCCCACTACGGTTGTCACCACAGGAGAGTTTTCACCTCCTAACCCACCGTCACCAGTCTGAGCCACCATGGTATCGACCGTCTCTACCTCACATAGTGGTCTGATCCTGTCTATGGCAGCAGCCACAACCCCTTTCCCAACAAGTGCGATAGGCCCTCCGTTCTCATATGAGATGCCTATCTCAGGTACAAGTCTTGTACTTTCCTCCTCCACTTCACAGACTTTAGGTCTAGGGGAAGGGAGCTCTAACGCTCCTCTACAAGGTCACATTGGGGGAACTTCATCTCCTTTTAACACTTTCCCTTATGGGGGAGGTCATATACCTCCTTCATCCCCTTTGCTCGGTGGCACGCATCAGCAATCCGCCGGGCCACCTACACACCATAGTTTATTTGGAGCAGGGAGTCAAGGACCGCCTTCGCATAATATGCTAGTAGGTTTGACACCATTTTCTTTGTTCGGTGCATTTGGTAACAACGCCTTCTCGTCAGCTGCTTTCCCGACTGGGGGCAACCCCAGTTTCGGACAACCTATTCCTATGCATGGTACTATTCCTACACAGGGGAAAAACCCAGGAAATTCTTCCGCATCAGGGCCTTGGAATTCTTGGCTAGGATCCGTTCCTTCGTCAGAAATGCCGATCTAGGGAAATTATTTCCACAGTCAATGGAACCTCGGACAAGGTACTATTCCTACCCCCACGGGATCGGCATGGGGCAACCCTTCCCAAAGTCCTCCGAATGTAATGCACGCCCATCCATCTATGTCTCCTCACACGTAGAATCCGTACACTGGTCATGGCCATGGTTTTTACAAGAACCCAAGCCAGTAGCCAAAATTTTCCTAGCAACCTGGTGCCAGTCAAATTCTAGGTCGCTTTTTCCCAGGTTATCACAAACAACCCAAACTACCTTTCCTGGAAACCTTGCATTTTCCAGACTTGACAAGGTTGTTGAATGACCCTATCTATGACAATCTGCGTTGGCCCCCTATGCCGACGAAGTTACCTTTGAACATACCAAAGTTCAAGACCAGGCTGAACGAAGATCCACACGATCATGTGACTACCTTCCACCTTTAATGCTCATCTAACTCGTTGAAATATGACTCCGTTCAGTTGCAATTGTTTCAACGTACTCTCATTAGGAGTGTCGCGAAATGGTACATTGAGCTCGACTACTCAAGATACTCTTCCTTCAGCGAATTGGAAATGGCCTTCCTAAACCATTTCCATTTACTTGTGAGATACGATGCTAGCACAAAATTGCTGGCCAATTTCGCACAGAAAAAAGAGGACCATATCTCTGATCACATCCGAGAATGGAGATGCCGAAAGAGTTTAATTAAGGTACCAGTCCCACCAACATTCCTGCTCGAGTGGTTCCTTAAGTGTTTGGTCCCGTAGCTATCCAAAGACATCACGACTTCAGGAGTGTTTTTCGAAGAAGACGCCATCATGAGAGCTCAACAGCTTGAGCTCATCTATTCTCAGTCCGATTTATTATACGAGATCTTTCCAGATGCGCCACGCTCAATACTTAATAAAACCAGATAGAGAGCTGGACCACATGCCTATGGTATTGTTGGTTCAACACAAATCAAGCCCGCTGAGCAATTGACGAAGCAATTGCATCAATTGTCTATACAACACACAACGGCCAACCAAACTACTGTTTTGGCTTCTCCCCCTACTAAAATGTCGGATGTACACACAGTGCAATCGAAAAATCCAAAGGCCACCCAGCAACCTGAAGGAAAGAAAAAACAACGAAAGAAGGGTAAGGGGGATAAGAAACCAATTGATAATGCTGGTGCGGGAAACATTGAGAAACAGAAGGTGAGGTATCCGTGCAACCCATGCGTGGAAGACCACCCAACCCACCTATGTCCCTGGCTTGTAGAGGCCCAAAAGTGTGTGACACAACAACAACCTGCTATGTTAACTAATCCATTTCAGCATGGACAAAACCTAACCCAAGCCTCTCCAAGCATGGAAGGGGGTAGTCAAGGACCCTTTCCGTCTTCGAACAATCCTGCATCTGCGAATGTATATATGATGAAGGGTGATGCTTTCATATCGACTAGAATGCATGACTACAGTAAACCAAGAAATTTTGAGCAGGGCAAAGAAGTCAAAATCGCATCTCTTCCTCTACAGATTGAGAAGACTTTGGGCGAAACAATGACACACATCCCAAAAGGCAAGTTCAAGAAAGCTTCTCACAACTCGAACGCAAGGGCCACACAGAACTATTCTATGGTGGAGGATTTGTCTCAAACCCCTTGTGCGATGTCCACTTTGGAGGTCGTCCAAAGATTCCCTTTTCATAGGAAATCTTTGTTAACCGCTTTAGGATCTACCAAGAATTTTAATCCAAGTACCATCATTCTAGATACAACCGAATTAAAACTTCTTCTGCCTTACCATGTAGCATTTTAGATAGTAGTGGCTCACCCCACGAAAAAGTTTACTTGAAATATTTTCTGCACGGTTGTTGATGAGGGCGCCTTGACATGCGTTATGTCGTTGGCATGTTGGAAAGCCATTGGCCAACTCATTTTGTCTCCATCGCCTACTCTTCTCACTACTTTCGACGGTCGTTCGTTCCAACCACATGGTATCATTCCCTCTTTTCCCATGCAATTAGGAGGGAAGACCGTGTGCGTTGAGGTAGAAGTAGTCAACGCGTCCCTCGACTACAATCTCTTGTTAGGAAGGAGTTGGTCTTATGCCATGCAAGTCGTGGTTTCTAGGTCTTATGCCATGCAAGTCGTGGTTTCTAGGTCTTGTTGTTTCCACACAAAGACCAGATTGTAACCATTGATCAATTGTCTTTCTCTAGACCTGACCCTTCATTAGGGGTGTCTATAGTCTCGATGATTGATAATCCTCAACCAGGCATAGTCAAAGTAGGAGTTGGTTTGTGTCCATGTTTGATGGGTACCTTCGATTACCCACCCCCTCAAGGCGATGTCAAGTTCATATCCAACCACCATAAGGTTCAGATTTTCCAAGTTTCATCATTTCGAACGACTTACTTCACCGATCCATGGATACTTCCTTCCCCATCGGCCATGATGGAGGGGACAGGGCACCTGGGCATGTCCATGCCCAGGTCCGCAACTGAAGTAGCGTACTCTTTAGTCCAACAAGCTTCAACCAACCCAAATCCAACTCCTGTGCAAGAGTTCGATCCGCTTCTAGAGCCTATTTGGGCTCAAGGTTCTCTCGCTGACACCGATTCATTAGACTTAGTATTTCCCTCTGATGAAGCAGTAATTGAAGCAGTGACTAGTCCGAACAAACCCTAGGATGATATTCATCATAGATCATACTTTCTCCTAGAGTTAAGCAGAGTCGAGGCCGGAGAATTTACCTTGACTATGACTGGATATAGGTCTTGTCCTATTAATATCTTAGCTACACACGAGGTCTATGCTGAGGGTAATATGGAAACCATACCGATCAATATCTCCATAACCCCTGGCATCATAGAGAATGTTTTCGTCGGAGCTGACTGCTCCCCCGGAGAGATTCAAATCTACACATATCTATTTAAAGAATTATATGATGTTTTTGCCTGGTCTTATGAGGATAATGCCAGGCATCAATCCAAATATAGTCGAACATGAAATCACAACTTATCCATATGCCAAGCCTGTCTGGCAGAAGCTTCGTCCAGTTAACCCCAAGAAAACAACAACCATTAAGGTTGAAGTTGAGAAACTGCTAAAAGTTGGTTTTATCTATCCTATCCATTTGACCCAATGGGTGTCAAACCCTATGCCGATCAATAAAAAACAAGGCACAATTTGTGCTTGTACAGACTTCCGTGATTTGAACAAGGCCTGTCCCAGAGATAATTTTCCCACAACATTCATCGACCAGATAATTGATGAACGTGCAGGTTGCGAGGCCTTCTCTTTCATGGATGGTTTTTCGGGATATAACCAAATACAAATCAAACCTGAATACCAACAAAAAATGGCATTCATCTTTCCATGGGGTACATTTGCATATTGTATGATGCCTTTTGGTCTCAAAAATGCTAGAGTGACCTTTCAGCGGGCCATGTATTTTTCTTTCCATGACCTCAAGAATATAGTTGAGGCTTATTTAGATGATTTAGCATCTCGATCTCACAAGAGAACGGATCATCTCACACACCTCCGCCTTATCTTTGAGTGTTGTCACTACTTTCGGATTCGCTTGAATCCAAACAAGTGCGACTTTTGCATAACATTGGGACGTTTGTTAGGTTTCATAGTATTAACAACAGGGATCATGGTCGATCCTCTCAAGGTTGAGGCAATAATTCAGTTACCTCCCC
>JASDQU010014395.1:25984-52281 GCA_032191745.1 Picea mariana
CTCCCTATGTTTTCCCAAAGTTTCTCTGGTTCTCCTCCTGTGATTCCTGTTGTCCGCTCTCTCCCTCCCCACACTTCCTTTCTTGCTTTGTCCTGCAAGGTTGCGTGTGGCGTGAATTCCCCCGCAGTGGTCAGGTCTGAGGGCTTCTACGGATGGGTGGTTCACCCCTATCCCCTCATTAACTCATGAGGAACCTCCCCACCTACCATACTAGTGAGTAATTCATTCCAGGGCCAAAGAGTAGCTTTGGTCTTTGAGCCAGTAAAGACCAATACGATATTGGTTCGGTGGAAGCTAACGCCACCATTCCAGGTGCCTTCCACCACCTTTCATTAGCCATCATGGTCTTTTTTTCATCACTTCCCCCTCCCAGCAGTCATGCAACATATATTCACACATCATTTACATTCATCGACCCCTTTATACAGGGTCCATCAAGTCACACATTCACATCTTGGAGTTTTCCATAGTTCTTGGCCAATATAGTTACTTTTACAGACTGGGGGAAACAGGGTGTTACATCATGGATGTTTCCCCGTAGGGGTTTTACCACGTCAAAAAATCGGCATGTTGATCTTTGATCTGGTTGTGTGAGTGGTTACCTAAGGTGTTCTTCCTATGTTGGAATACACGTATTGTCGAACATGGTATCAGAGCATGTTTGAAGACCCACTCCTATAGTAGATCGAGATCGTGAAGCCGAGTTGCCTCATATTCATTTTCTGTCATTTTTGTACATTTTTGGGATGAGAGTACTATTCCATTTCATCCAGAGCACTCGTTTCAGTTAAGAACACTTTTCATTTCACTCGAAAAGGTTTTTGTTTTCCCAAGATTCGGCCATTTCAGTCAGATTCGGAGGTATAAAGCCTAAATATCCATTTTTTTAAATTTTTACAGAGTATTATTTTGGTTTTATTTCAGTTTTATATTATTTGTTTATGGGTTTCTACTCTTTTAGATCTGTGTATGCTCTTTTCCCCGCTCCCTATGTGATCTCTTCAAATCAGAAACAGATAGGAAACGGTGCATATTACAAGTAAGCTAATTGAGATCTAACCCTTCAACAACAACAACAATCATCTTACGAAACAATACAATATGTTTTGCTAGAACATTTGGTTAAAATTTGCCTTATTAAGTAAGAGTTCTTGAGTTCAAGTCTCTCTTTTGTTACTTTTTTTTTAAAAAGTTCATGCTAAAATTGTAAAGTGTATTTCACTTCAAGTATAAAAGTGAATCACTATAAGTAGCCTTAATATTTTATTTTAGAGTTATTTATTTTGCATGAAGTAACTTCATTGTAAAATTGATCCCCACTTCTCTTTATAAAAGTGGGTCACTTCACAAAGCAACTTACACCACCACGTGGTCCTTTGGTTACCGTTTATCCCATATTTTCAAGATTTTTCTGCCAAAAGACGCCCAATTGTCCAAGAAAAATCCCCCTTATTCATCCTCCATATTCATTGTCAAGGCCAAATAGATTATTTCCATTCTTCGTTACCTGTTAGGTTATTTCTGAGATGAATGGGTAGATGAGCCTATTCTAGGTTTTCTATCTATATTTTCCACAGAAGAAAGAGCCATAATTAAATTTAATTTCAGTCAATTTTTGGATGATAACATTCATGATTAGCTTTTCAGGTTTTCAACTGAGGGAATGTTCAGATATTCCTCAGTCCTAGTTTATATATTCTTGTTTTTCAGTCAGACAGGTTTCCATGTGCATTTCAAAAATTAACCCAAGAACAAAACCCACAGTCAATGACCTCATGGACCTCATTGGTGAGGAAAAATTCAACAGAATATAGATTCAAGGACTTCATAGACCAGTTCTTTCACCCAGTGGTTTGCATGTTGAACAACAGCATAGAGCCAAGGATTAATGAAGAAATTCATAGAATCCTTCACCTTTCTGATTTAGCCAAGACAAGGGATTGATATTTATACCAAAACCACACTGAGATAAGAGTGTATGGGTGTGAGTTGCCACCTTAAATATTGCCAAAATACCTCCCTGTGAGAATTTTTCCACTAGAATACATAAGGCATATGGTGAACTCAGATGACATCCACTTTGTTGCAGCAAAGAAGAAACAATAACTCAGAATCAAGACTCAAATTGGCCTTTTCATCTGCAACAGCATATCAGTGGGAGAAGAAATAGATAACCTCTTAAAATATATGAGGTTTACTCAGAGTTCTAGTTGGTCTTATGACCCATTTGGTGTCATCTTGTAGCTTAAATTCAAATGAAGGAGCACTCCTTATGCTCACACACAGAAGCCAGAAGTGGAGAAGTATATGAACCAGACAAAATGGCAAGAAAACACCTTGCTAGAAATAGAGGAACAACCTGCCCCTATCACTACTTCACATACCAACATGCCTCAAAAGAAAATAGAGAAAAGAGCAAGAAAGGAGGTTTATCCTTCAGTCACAGAGGTATCAGTCAAGGACTTCCAAGTTTATAGAAAGAGGGCCAAGACCAGTCATGCACCAGACTTGCTCAAAGAAGGAGAAATGCAGTCCACCATAGTCATGGAGGGACCCCACTCTTCATCCTTCTCAGACAGTTAGTTCATAGTGTCTACATCATCACCGGCATCTCAAATACAAACAAACACTACTCTGACAGCTGAATCATGTCATGAGCAAACAGAGTCAAATATTTTTGACAAGTACAAACAAATCAAGAAAATAAATGAGCTCCTCAACAGCAACACCTATGCTCAGTTTTGGAAGAAGACCTCCACTGCTAAACACAGGATGTTGTCATATTTTGACACGGAGAGAGGAAGAATGTAAGTGGCATTCTTGCAAGCACAAGTTCCTCATCCTAAAACAGCTGCAAACTACAAAAATAATGCCTTTGAGTTTGATGTAAATGATGTCCATCCAGTGGACCAAATGGATATGCATAGGAAGACAAGAGAGATGATATTCTCTACCTTGAAAAACACCTCAATCACTATTTCAAAGTTGCAAGTTTCCCTTAACAACATTCAGTTCCAATTGAAGTTGGAGAAAATCTCTTCTTTGGCCAAAGACAAAAAAATCAAATCATTATAAGAATTGGTGTTGAAGATTGGGTATGACCCAACAAATGTCAAGGAAGTAGAGGATTTATTAAAAAAGAAGAATGTTGATATAGAATCTCTGAGAAAGAAGTTGAAGCTTCCAGCTACAAAATATTCGCAAGTCAAAGAAGTGGCTGAGACTGAAGGCCACAAAGAAGAAATGTTGAAGCTAATCATGGAACAGAATGCAAAAATAAGAGAAATGGAAGCAGAAATGGATAAACTAATAAAAGAAAAGGAATAAAATGTGCAGATGCCTATGATCCCACTAGAGGAAGTCCCACTGACAGGAATTAGAACAACAGAAGCATCCACATCAGCAGAAATTCCATTAGCAATCCCAGTACAAGTTTCAGATGCATCTGACAAACTTGTAAAATCCATGGAAGACATGTCCATTCAAGGGGAAGAGCTTAGGAAACTATGGGAAGAGGTAAATAAATTGCAGGAGTTGAAGTCAATGTTCCAACCCAATTACCAGGCAAAGATGCATAAGTCTCAAAGGCTTAGTCAACAATTACAACAACTATAGAAAGAGATTATCATGGCAAAAACCTTAGCCCAAGCTAAGGAAACTATTTGGTTAGATATCAGCAAGTTAATGTCGGAAATCTGGCCATCCATACAAATCATATTTGAGTAGCATGAATTGGTACAGAAGGCCAGAGAAGCAATTGAGATCATCAAGGAAGAGTTAGGAGAAAGACCCACAGAGGCCAGTGAACTTATCATATTTTTGAACTCCAAAAACAAGCAGGAGTTAGAAGAACTAGAAATTGAAGACAGAATAGATACCATCCTTGAGATCAAGAAGGTCCTGACCAAAAAAGGATTGATGTTGAAACTAGAATAAAAGGCCCAAGTGATGGAAATAGGTGTGTAGAAATTTTTCAATAAGTTTGAAGTGCTACATAAGAAAGGTATTCCTGGACTATTAGTACTTAATGAAAAACTGATCACTCTGTCTGATTACAAACAGAAAATGAGTGCAGTGGCAAAGGACAGTTCAAATTTTGCAGGGATATAGGGAAGAATTAATGGTAAATATTTCTTGGAGATCACTATAGTTGGAATTGAATATTCAGCATGAGATTAAGCATATCTTCATCACTAAGCCTACTTTTGCCAAGTATACTGAAATGGATGAGATATACATAAAGTTATGCAAGATTTCTATCCCAGGTAAAAAAAGGTGGGAATATCTATGCACTTTACTTGAGTAGAGACAGTTTTGATGTTCTAGTCAGCATGGAGTAGCCAGCCAAAATCAAAGAGATGAGTCACCAACCACTTCCACCAAATCATCACAAAGGATCCAAGCAAATCAATCCCTATATTTTGTATTGTAGATATCTAGTTAGTTAGATATTCCTCCATAATATCCTATTCATTTATGACATGATCTTATGTAAATAGTTTTATATATACTTCTCTCTTTGAAGTATTGAGGGTTGATTTTTGCACCCAGGAGCTATTGTGTAATTTTTTCAAAGGATCGACCAGTAATAAAAGAGGCTTATTCACGAGATTCTTGTGTCAGATTGTTGGTGATGTCTTTCTCCCTTTGTTAAATGTTTTCTCATTCTTTGTAATCATTTCATGTATTTCCCATTCTAATCATTAAAAGAAAGTCAAAAGAACATAATTTATTTCATATACTCTATGTATGGTTTTTTAATGATATGTATGTTTTCATCTGAAATTGAGTGAAGGAATTCTTAATTTCTCCTCAGCTTAGTGTACTTTCCCCTCTTGTCCCTCTCATCGATTGCATTTAATCTCAATAGATCCAACAGTTTTACTACCCTGCCCTGTGGAGAAAACCTTATAAAAATATGAATCTGATCCTCATATTTAAGTACAGACCCCATAGCCCAATGGAAACTTAAGCATTCTTTCATCCAATTATTTCAAACAAACAAACAAAATTTGAACTATCATAACTAGCCTAACATTTTAAAACTCAAACAAATCTAAATCTGATAGAGAGATCCCTTTCTGAAGCTGGAAGGACTAGATCCTAGCTTCCAAATTGGTTTGGTAGTTACCTTTGTCAATTTCTTCTACAACCTCCAGAAATTACAGAGTGATAATACAACACTCTTACAATAGAGAATCCCACACTTCTACACCTTTTGAAACTTGATTTGGATATTTTCCACCTTCACCCTTGGATGTTGCATATGGATAGCAAGGAGGAGTGAGGGAGGACCTCACGAGAGATGCGTTGAGAGAAGAAAAAAAATGTTGAGAATATTAGGAAAAATCATTTGCAAGTACAGGAGATGTTGAATAAGTCACAGGAAAAATACATGGCCAAACATGATCAATATAGAAATGAGAAGTCATTCAAAGTGGGAGACAGGGTTTGGTTACAACTAAACAAGGAAATACTACAATGCCCTAGTAAGAATATCAAGGCTCTGTGATATGGACCTTTTGAGATATTGTAGAAGGTGGGAGTTAACACCTACAAACTTAGTCTACCCCCATACATGTGCCTTTACTTAGTAGTGAATGTGGAGAATCTCAAAATCTATGAGCCCTCCATGTTGGACTAGGACGAGGAGTAAGTCCTACCTTCCATAGAGGACTTAGCATCATATTCTCAGAAAAAGTTGGTAGAGGACACATTTTTGCATAAGAGGTCCAAAACTAGAATATAGGGGCATCATGACCTTTGGCACATTGGGTTTAAAGGACAAATTCCAAGAAAATCAAAGTGGTACTTCGGGGAGAAGGTAGAGGAAAAATTTCCTGAATGCATTTGGGGAAAAAAATCCTCCCTAAATGGGGAGGTATGATCTAGACTGAATCATTATATTATTTTTCATCTATCTCAATGCTTTTAGAGTGGAAAAAATATTGAGGAATCAACTTGCAGGTTCATTTTAATGGTAGTTCCCAGTTTGGAAAATTGGGGTTTGAAACCTTCCAAAACCATTTTGAAACATCAAATGGAATTTTGGGGGGTAAAAAATTTCCTATAATTTGCTTGGATCTTGTGACACTATTCTACACATTGATATCTTTCCAATGGTGCAAAAATCATATCAATCAAAGCTTGTATGCAAAAGTTATGTCTCCCGCAAGTTGACCTACGAGTTTGACCACCATGGTATGAGTGGATGCCACATCAACCCACATTACTCACGCATATGGGGCTATCCATGTATGGAATTTCAAGAAGATTATATAAGTTCCAAAACCTTATCACAATTTAGATTTGAGGAAATCAAAACCCTACCCCTATATGGCTATTGGGTGATGTTAAATATTTGGGCGCTAGGAGGAGAAGGGCTTCCATTCTTTTACATTGTATCTTGTTCCATAGTTGAGAGTGGTATTTTGTTAGAATAACAAAGGAGGAGGATTTTGTATTAGTTATACAAGCCATAGTGTCAAATGAAACTCCATAGAGAGTGCCTCTTTCTTTGTACTTGCATTTGAAGAAAAGAGAGTAGAGCGACCTCACCTTCTAGTTGGGTTTTCTCTCGTATTAGGTTTCCTAGGTTATAACTTGTTTTTATTTGTGGATGGTGTGTGAAAATTTATTTATGTTCTCTATTTTTTGCATTTCGGCTATTTCATACATTTTAAGAAGAAAACCAATAGTTAAAGAATCTAAGATCTAAAGGAAATTAACATTCATAGTAAAGATTTCAGTATTTTATTAGATCTATTGTGATGAATTGTCTAGTGGAATGTCCATAGTAGTTTACAGATCAATTCTCTAGTGTGATATTGTTCAAATATTTGTAGTTGATACACATTTGCCAAGTCCCATCCTTCTTGGGTACTATGATGATGGGTGACCCACAAGGTGAGGTGCTTGGTCGAATTACTTCTTTCTCCAATAGCTACTGCAAATGTTTCTTCACTTTGTCTATTTCTAGAATAGATTGTTTATACAACCCAATGTTTGGTAATGGGGATTCAGAAAACAATTGTATCTCATGCTCCACTTCCCTCTCAGGTGGCATCCCTTCAGGCTCTTGGAACACTCCTTTGTATGCCTGCAACAACTCCTTCAATTTTTTTTTCTGATTTTTTCTAAAACCATCTAGGGATGCCTTTACTCTTATAGATTCATCCCCTAGTTGATTGTCTCTCAATAAATTCAATGCATACTTCTTACTAAATATGATCAACTTTTTGGCTTGGTTAGCACTTACCAAAGAGATCTTTGACTTTCCTTTGTGTGCATTAATGATGTAAGACCTCCCATCCTTGATCATGCGATATTGGTTTTCTCTTTGCATGAATATTTCATCCCCCATATACATGTAAAGGATTATAAATACTACACCACACATATAAAGGGGTACTACATTAACTCCACAATTTATTAACAAAATATACACTTGCAAACTTAATCTTACATTGTTTAGTGACTTTGATCTATGCATCCTTATTCACTCATCCTAATGGATGTGGGATAGGATGGTAATGAACCTCCAAACTAAGCTTGTTGACCAAATTCTCTACTACGAGGTTGTCGTATGAGATGGAATCGAATAGAGAACCTACCTTGTTATTTTTGACCTAGTTGCCTGAATCCTTATCTAGCAGGTTCTTTTTCTTGACATCCTTCTTACAGTCTTTTGGATTCAACTTTGGATGTAGCTTCCAACACTTTTCTTTTATTTGACCATCAATATTTTAATGGTTACAGTGGTTTTTTGTATCCTTGCATTAATGTGTAGTGCTTGTCATCTTCTTGTATTTTCCTTTCCACTTCTTCTTCGCCTCCTTGGAAACATACTAGTGGTATTTCTATTTTGAACCATTCGGTTGTCCTTTCTTATGGCCTATGTTCTCCAAATACTATGCTTTCACATAGGCCTCATCAATGGTCCTTGGTTTTAAGAGTATCGCTTGCTTTCACAAATGACTATGTAGACACCCCAAATACTTGAGGAGTACATATGGGTTCTTAGGAGAGATACCCAACATGATTGACATCTTCCTGAATTTGGTGGTGTAATCCTCCACACTCTTCCCTTGTGTCTGCCTGAAGTGATGCCAATGGATCAAGTAGTCCTATACATACCCAATAGGGTATAACTAAGACTTCATGAGGGTTTTAAAATCCTCACACTTAGTTACTGGTGGATCACCTTGTTAGACAACTGAGAGGGGGGGGGGGTGAATCAGTTGTTATTGTGCTTAAAAAATTATACCCATTTTAAACTCATTACAGAACACTCAATGATGATCACAATAATTCAAAGAAGTAAGCAATAGAGTATTCAACATCAATCACACACATGAAGTATACAAAAATAGATATTCCTGAGGAAACTCATAAAGGGAGAAAACATCTTCTTCTTCGAATGATAGGCAGTATTTTTATGTTTTGTACATCATCTATCTTTGAGCACCAACTCAATGTGAGGCTACCACCTCTGTTTTACAAGCTACAACTTGCTGAGAGCACCAACTCTCTGGTTTCTCTAACACCCACTAGAAGGAAGCACCAACTCCCTGAGTGTTCCAGCACCAACTTCCAGTCACACAGGCACCAACTTGTACAATAGAGAACAATAGTTATCCCTTGAACCACCCTACCACCCTGGTTTTTCTGGTTGCAAGTAGATGGAAGCTACAACTCCATGTGTTCAAGCACCCACTTGAAACTCTGAGGACAATAGTCCTCCCTAGCACCACCCTACCACCCTAAGATATAAATATTTTCTTTCTTAAATTTATTAGAGTGATACAGTATTTATCAATGGCTTACCAATCTCATCATTGTTTGGCTACACTGCTCTGCTCTGCCTGCATCAGTGTGTTCCTTCTCCCATCTTCTTGCGCTTAAGTTCTCATACAGTCCATTGTTTTCATCATTTCTTCTATGTCCAGCTTATGTTCTTCATCTTTCACGCTTTGTTCCTGTTGTCTTCTTGATCACATATAGTTCAACTTGTTTTACCAAGAAACAGAAACCTACCTCTGTCATAGTATTTTTCCTTTATTCATCCCCTCATCATCTGTTACACTCTGAATATCCAACACTCAAGTCTGGAATCTCAAGAAGCTCAAGATCAATGATTCCCACGCCCCAGAACAATGATTTAGTTAGTGTAACTGAATCGAAACTAATCAAGAAACCACGAGGTGAAACAACAACCCTTCAATCAAATTATGTTTGATCAGCATCGTTGGATTATACACGCAGAGATTTTTTTGACTTTTCAATGTGTAACCTCCGATGTGGAGCTTAGAAGTACTAGCTCCTTCCCCTATGTTCTGATGATGTGACCTTGGGTGATGATCTCATGTGACCATGTGATTGCAGGTGCGGCCAAAGGTGGTTTGAAATCAAACTGTGTTTCACCTTGCAATTTACCTTGAGCCTCCGCGCATCCTTTCTCCAAAACTGTGGTATCGATTGCGGCCCGCTCACGAAGAATTAAGACCTGAGCATGTTTTGACCCCGCAATGCGATGGGATCGTCGATCTCATGATCTTGACGGTTCTTCTGAATATGACGGTTCATATTTTTCCCTTCAAGTTCTGTGGATCATATCTAACCTCCCTAAATCAACGGTTGTGATTTATTTCGTGATCCGGGCTCCGGGAGTTTCAAATATCAAATCTCACTTTTCCCATATGAAAATCTTCTGGAGTGGAAGATCTATTGACACCTATCTCCCTAAATCTACGATCAGGATATCCTCTGTGAGTCCGGCCTTCGAGACTTTCAATTCTCAAACTCGCATTTCTTCTATGCGACAATCTTCCGAAGTTGATGATCTGCAGACACCTGTCCTCCTTAATCAACGGCTCTGCCTCCACTTCAGGAATTTGACCTTTCAACCAGATCAATGGTTCTGCATCCCCTTTCTTGATCAACAATCGAGATCTCCTTCGAGTCTCCAGACTTCTGAAATCTCAAATCTCAAACTTACATTATGGATCAGACGGCCCAGATTCACTTCAGACGATCTGATGCTTGAGATCTTCTTTGGACGATCTAACGACTGAGATTTACTTTGGATGATACAACGATCGAGAATGTATTTTGGCTCTCCATCTCTATGGGATTTAGGGATTTCAAATATCAAACTGAATTCTTGAAATGAGATTTTTTTGGAGCGTAACTTCCTCACATATTTAGACCCGAAATGAGTGACGTTCATTGGATCAAGATCTTAGATCAACATCTCGATTTGTCTGTGATGCATCTTTTCTTTGGATTAAATCCAATGGCTCTCCATATTTCTTATCCTATCTTTCCATTTAATTTTATCTGACGACTGACGAAATTTGGGTGATCGAGATCTCAAATCTCAACCCTTGCTTAACTTGTCCTTCCACTTAAGGTGATCCAACGGTCATCGCATTTTCTCCAAATCCGATGGTCCTTATTCATTTTGGATTTTTGGGCTTCAGGTAATTCGAATTTCAAGTTGCCAATTCTTCCGAAGTGATATTCCCCGAACAGTAACCTCCTCTCAACTTTTGACGTGAACCAAATTTTGTTCATCAATCATGTTCTTAGATCGATGGCTCGATCTATCTTCGGTGCTGCTCTTCTAGCTTATCTTGTCCTTCCACTTAAAAGTGATCGAACAGTCATGAAGACACTTGAAGAAGATCAATGATCAAGAAAGGTTTTGGAACCACAACTTGCGAGTGATTTCACTCGTCACCAAAACTCCACAATTTGAAGTTATGCAATGTTGGTGAGTCAACCATAATCGTCGATCTTCGAGGCTATAAGATCTAACAGTCCTGACTAATTGCAAGATTTAAAATAGAATGATATTTAATTCTCCTTTCGATCTCTACAATCTATCCATGTCATTGATCTGGTGATTGTGCATCAACCACAATCGTCAATATTTGGGTTTATGAGATCTGACGTTCAAGACCAATTGCGGGATTAGAACTAGCGAGTTGTTTAATTCTTCTTTCACTCTCCGCAATTCATCCCTGTCGTTTATCTAGCTTGCAAATCCTATGGTCACGATCCTCCAATGGTCCTCAAGCCCACGGTCGCTCATATGACCAATGTCTGTGATATTAGACGATCAACATGGTCAATTTCTTGATCGGATGATTGTTGAGGCTTCTCACCCTAAGCTTACACTTTTCCTTCTGAGCTTTGATCTCTGCATATTGTTTACTTCTCCTCCCGAGCTTATGCTTTTCCTATTCTCCATCGATGTTGTTTTTCTTTCCATCAATGACAAGCACACTCTTCCTATAAAACATGCCAATAATCTTTCCCTTTGGCATTGATGGCAACCCTAAAAGGCTTCACTATTCTACTTAGACCTCCAACTGTAGCATCCATACCACAACTTTTCTCCCACTTTGACATCAATGTCAAAGAAAACATGCTCCCCCTGAGTTGTTGTAGTACTTTTTAGAGGTATCAGATATTCAACCAACACATACTCCCCTTGACAGGATGGACTCTCTTAGGTGAGATAAGGGATGACACGCAACTTCTGACGGAGATATTCAAATGGTGTCTTGGCCAGGGGTTTAGTAAAAATGTATGCAATTTGTTCTATGGAAGGAATATAATTCAATTGAATAGCTCTATTTTTAACATTCTCTTTGAGAAAATGATACTTTATTGGTATATGCTTCATATTTGAATGGAGAACATGATTCTTCGAGACACTAGTGGCATTGGTGTTATCACAGTGAAGTGGAATGGGATCAGTATAAGTTACCTTCAAATCTGCAAGAGTTTGTATCATCCATAAGATCTAAGTGCAGCAAGTAGCAGGAACAATGTACTATGCCTCTGTAATTGATAATGAAATAAATCCATGCTTCTTACTAATCCATGCTACTAACGAATCACCTAAGAATAATGCACCTCCACTGGTGCTCTTTCTCTCATCCAAACAGTTTTCCCAATCAGGATCTGAATATGCAGTTAATTGAAAATTCTAATTTTTAGGATACCAAAGACCATAAGTCATTGTACCCTTCAAATATTTGAATATCATTTTGACAGTTGCTAAATGACTTTGTTTAGGAGCAGAATGATAACAACCTACCATTCCAACAACTTGCATTATATCAGGACGAGATGTTGTGATGTATAGAAGACTGCCTATCATTGATCGATATGTTCTTTGATCAACATCAGGTGAAATATCATCTATACTGAGCTTGCAACCAACCACCATAGGTGTACTCACAGGTGTATAATCTTCCATCTGAAACCTCTTTAACATCTCTTTCAAATACTTTTCTTGAGAGATAAATATCCCTGCAAAACTCTGATTGATTTGTAAACCAAGAAAATATGACAGTTCTACTATCATGGACATCTCAAAATCAGTCTGCATTGAATTAGCAAACCACTAAACTTAAGGGTCATTAGTGCATCCAAAAATAATGTCATCTACATAAACCAAAACAACTAATAAATCATCACCTTCAGACTTAATGTATAGATTATTGTCAACAGTACCTTTCTTGAACCCTTTGTCTTGTAGAAATTTGTCCAATCTATAATACTAGGCTTGTGGTGCTTGTTTCAGTCCATATAATTCCTTTTTCAACTTACATACATAGTCAAGATTATCTATTAGTGAAAATCCTTCAGGTTGCTCCACATATACATCTTCTTCTAGATCTCCATTAAGAAATGTTGACTTAACATCGATCTGATATACTTTAAAGTTCTTATGACATGCATAGGCAAGAAACATTATGATGGATTCCAATCTTGCCACTGGTGCAAAGGTTTCATCAAAATCATGTCCTTCAACTTGTGCATACCCCTTATAGACCAATCTGGATTTATTCCAAACAATTTTTCCTTGTTCATTCATTTTGTTCTTAAACACCCATTTGGAGCCAATTACATTCTTATCTGCAGGTCTAGGAACAAGCTCCCAAGTATTGTTCTTCTCAATTTGATCCAGTTCCTCATTCATTGATTTTAACCAATTTACATATTTACTGGCTTCATTAAAGTTCTTAGGTTCCACCATGGATATGAAGGCTATATGTGATTTCTCAGTGTCTTTGATTATCCTTCTCCTGGTTTGTACACCTTTGTATTTCTCACCAATTATCTGACTTGTAGGATGATTCTTTTGAGTAATTCTAGAGGAAGGATTTGATGATGTCTATTGATTTGAGTATGCCTAAGTATTTGTATCTTTATGTGACTCAGAGTATTCTTTTTCTGATTCTTGGACATGTTCATCTCCAGCTTCAGCTGTGTCCTCTGTAGCAGACTCAATATTTCTCACCTCTCTTACTAGGACTCCTTCATCAACCTTTAAATCAATGCAATCAACTAATTTATGCAATATTTTATTAAAGCGTCTATATCCTTTAATATTGGTAGCATATCCTAATAAGATGCCTTCATCATCCCTGTCATCATACTTGCCAAGGTTTTCATTATTATTCTTTATGTAGCACTTAATCCCAAAGACTTTGAAGTGTTTGATTGAAGCAGTTCTTCCATACCACATTTCATAAGGTGTCTTGTCACTATGTGGTCTAAGGTGGGCTTTGTTAATAATATGGATTGTTGTGTGTATTGCTTCTACCCAGTAGGTTTGACCAATGTTCTTCTCATTCATCATTGACCTGGCCATTTGTTGAACTATTTTGTTTTGCCTCTAAACTACTCCATTTTGTTGTGGAGTTCCTGGGATTGTGTATTCTCTTTTGATCCCATGTTTATACTATAATTCCTTGAAATCACTTGACATAAATTCTCCTCCTCTGTCTGATCTTACTGCCTTTAACCTGTTGCATGTTTGATTCTCAGTTAAAGCCTTAAATATTTTAAATTTCTCAAATGCTTCAGCTTTTTCTTTGAGAAAAGCAACCCAAGTGAGTCTGGAGTAATCAACAATGACCAACATGAAGTAGTATTTCTTCCCTGTGCCTTCCTGTCTTGATGGTCCACATAAATCCATATGAACTAATTGGAGTGGTTTCTCTGTTGAAGTAGATCTCTTGGATTTAAATTTTGTCCTGGTTAACTTTCCTACTTGGCAGGGTTTACACACAGAATCTTGTGGCTTTGATATTCTTGGAATATATTTTACTGTCTCAAGATTTTTGAGCTTGATTAAGTGGTCAAAGTTTAGATGTCCAAGTCTCATATTCCATAACCATCTTTCATCATGTTTTCTTAGATGACACTCTTCTCTATCTTCTTTCAGCACATATACATTATTATCTGTCCTTATGCCTTTAGCCACCACTTGTTCTGAGTTTATAGACTTTATCTTACAATATTTGGAAGTGAACACTACTTCACATCCTCTATCACACATTTGAATTACACTGAGAAAATTATGTTTCATCCAATCTACAAGCAGAACATCCTAGCATTTTCCTTTACCATTACTCAAACTCACCATCCCTTTACCCTTGATTTTACCTGGTTCATCATTTCCAAAGGTCACATTTCCTATTTTTGTTTTACTTATAGACAGAAACTTATCATTGTTTCAAGTCATTTTCTTGGAACATCCATTGTCTATATACCAAAGGTCTTTTGTTTTTGAGCTGAAAGTACTAGACCACATTTTTCACTATCTTTCTTTTTCCATGTGATGGAATTTCTAGCTAAGGGTTTTATCCTTGGATCTGCTTTGTAATTCTTCGAATGGTAGTTTACAGCTTTGTGGTTGAAGTTATGAAAATTATAGCATTCGATCTCATTGTTCAATAGGTCAAATTGATTGGTGCAACTTTGTCTACTCATTGGCTATTTAGTTCTATGTTGCAAAGATTTTTTATTTCTTGATCTCCTCAGTTGCATGTCTCTAAACTTCATTTGACAATTTGCAATCTGATGACCAAAATTAGAGTAGTAAAAACAGTAACCATGGAAGAAATTTTGGTACCTGAAGGATGGCCTTCTTCCTGGCATTTGTTGCTCCATCTTCTAATATCTTTGTTTTTTTATCAGGGATCATCTTGTCTTTATTATCTTTTGGTGGCAGAGTACTTACATGGTCTGATTGTCTGTTGACTTGGAACTTGATCATCTTTACTGGCTCTTTGCTTTCTGTCTATTTCTTGCTTGAATCAATTACATAGCCTAAACTAGTCTTCAACAAAGGAGCCATTTGTTTGCTCATAATGTCATTTAGTTCTGTTGAGGCTTTAATGCTTGGAAGATTTTGGAGATACAATGCTTTAAACTTCTCCATCTCTTTTCTGGTTTTTACTACCTCTTCTTCCAAGGCTTCACATATTGCCTTCTTCTCTGATAATTGTTGTTTCAGAATTTCCTCTATTTTGTTTTCCTATTCTAATTCCACTTTTAGCAGGGAAAAGTCTTCATCAGATTTTTTATTGTCTTTCTCGAACTATATCAGCAATTGTTTTTGTTTTTTCTTCTTAAATCTGAGTCTAGCAATTTCTTCTAGGGAACTGATTAGTTCTCCTTCCAAGTCAACCACAGCTTCTTCATCATTAACATCACTTCCTATGATTTTATTATCATAATCCTCTTTGGACATAAGCATAAAGTCATTAACCTTATATTCACAAGTAGAATCACTATATGTGTCTCCTGAAGAGTCATCATTGTTTACACATAAACTTTTCTTTTTACCAAATATCTTGGATTTGTACTTCTCTTCACCTTCAATGTTATGGTCCTTATTCTTGTGTAGACACTTAGATGCAAAGTGACCTATCTTTCCACAGTTAAAACATTTGAAGGGCAACTTGCCTTGGTACTTGCCTGATCCTTTCTTTAGTCTTCTCACAAATTTTGCTTCAATTTCATCAGGCTCAGAATCCTCATTCTTATATGCTTTAAATGATGGTTCTCTAGAGATGGGTTTATCTTTACCTATCCTCATTTCATAAGCAGTCAGAGTTCCTAGGATTTGGTCAATAGGCAGAACTTTTAGATCATTAAGTTCTTCTATAGCAGAGACTTTTGGGTTGAACCTATCTGGCAGAGATCTCCAAATTTTCTGAACTAAAGAGGGTTGGACAATTTTTTCACCAAGTCCTTTCATTGAATTTACTAGTTCTTTAACTCTCAGAAAGTACTTCCCAACAGTTTCATCCTCTTTCATCTGTAATTTGTAGGTTTGAAGCTTGGCACCTTTTGCCTTCTCATTACCTTCATAACTGCTAATCAGTTTGTCCCACATTTCTTTGGTAGATTCTAAGTGCATAACTTTTACAAATTATGCTTCTGCAAGCCCACTCAGAATAGCATTCATAGCCTTAGCATTGAATCTTAATTCTAGCTTGTCATTCTTAGAAGTTAGTAAAATTGGATTTACATAACCAATCTCTACCACATCCCAAACATGTGCACCTAAAGCCATTATGTAGGTTCTCATCCTAACTTTCCAGAAGGCAAAGTTTGTTCCATTGAATAGGGGGGCCTTATTGGTTGAAGTTCCTTCATGGCTAGTCATGTTTAAGCTCTAGGATCTACCCTTAGATAAAAGGAACCCGCTCTGATACCAATTCTTAGACAACTAAGAGGGGGGGGGTGAATCAGTTGTTACTAAGCTTAAACAATTATACCCATTTTAAACTCATTACAAAACACTCAATGATGATCACAATAATTCATGGAAGTAAGAAATAGAGTATTCAACATCAATCACACACATGAAGTATACAGAAACAAATATTCCTAAGGAAACCCATAAAGGGAGAAAACCTCTTCTTCTTCGAATGATAGGCAGTCTTTTTATGTTCTATACATCATCTATCTTTGAGCACCAACTCAATGTGAGGCTACCACCTCTATTTTACAAGATGCAACTTGTTGAGAGAACCAACTCTCTGGTTTCTCTAGCACCCACTAGAAGGAAGCACCAACTCCCTGAGTGTTCCAGTACAACTAGATGGAAGCACCAACTTCCAGTCACATAGGCACCAACCTGTACAACAGAGAACAATAGTTCTCCCTTGCACCACCCTACCACCCTAGTTTTTCTGGTTGTAACCAAATGGAAGATACAACTCCCTTTGTTCAAGCACCCACTTGAAACTTTGAGGACAACAGTCCTCCCTAGCACCACCCTACCACCCTGAGATATAAATCTTTTCTTTCTAAAATTTATTACAGTGACACAGTATTTAGCAATGGCTTACTAGTCTCATCACTATTCGGCTACACTGCTATGCTCTGCCTGCATCAGTGTGTTCCTACTCACATCGTCTTGTGCTTAAGTTCTCGTACAGTCTGATGTTTTCACCATTTATGCTCTGTCCAGCTTATGTTCTTCATCTATGATTTTTCAAGCTCTATTCCTATTGTCTTCTTGATCACATACAGTTCAACTTGTTTTACTGAGAAACATCAACTTGCATTTGTCATGGCATTTTTCCTTTATTCATCCCCTCATCATTTGTTACACTTTGAATCTCCAATGCTCAAGTCTGGAATATCAAGATGCTCAAGATCAATGATTCCCACACCCCAGAATAATGATTCAATTAGTTTAACTGAATCATAACTGATCAAGAAACCATAAGGTAAAACAACAACCCTTCGATCAGATTTTGTTTGATCAGCATCAATAGATTATACACGCAGAGGTTTTTTTGACTTTTTAATGCATAACCTCTGATGTGGAGCTTAGCAGCACTAGCTCCTTCCCCTATGTTCTGATGATGTGACCTTGGGCGATGATCTCATGTGACCATGCGATTGCGGGTGCGGCCAAAGGTGGTTTGAAATCAAACTGTGTTTCGCCCTGCAATTTACCTCAAGCCTCCACGCATCATTTCTCCAAAACCATGGTATCGATTGCGGCCCGCTCACAAAAAATTAAGACCCGAGCATGTTATAACCCTATAATGTGATGGGATAGTCGATCTCATGATATTAACAGTGCTCCTAAGTCTGACGGTTCATATCTATCCCTTCAAGTTCTATGGATCAGATCTGACCTCCTTAAATCAACGGTTGTGATTTATTTCATGATCCAGGCTTTGGGAGTTTCAAATCTCAAATCTCGCTTTTCCCATATGACAATCTTCCATAGTGGAATATCTATTGACACCTATCTCCCTGAATCTATGATTAGGATCTCCTTTGTCCGGCCTTCGGGACTTTCAATTCTAAAACCCTCATTTTTTTCGTACAACAATCTTCTGGAGTTGATGATCTACAAACACCTGTCCTCCTTAATCGATGGCTCTGCCTCCACTTTGGGAATTTGACCTTTCAACCATATCAATGGTTTTACATCCCCTTTCTTGATCAATGGTTGAGATCTCCTTCGGGTCTCCAGACTTCTGAAATCTCAAATATCAAACTTATGCTCTGGATCAGACAACGCAGATTCACTTTGGACGATCTGGAGATTGAGATCTTCTTCAAACGATCTGACGACCAAGATTTGTTTCATATGATCCGATGGTCGATAATGTATTTCATCTCTCCATATATCTGGGCTTCGGGGATTTCAAATCTCAAACTGAATTCTTGAAATGAGATTTTTTCAGAGCGTAACTTCCTCACATGTTTAGACCCGAAACGAATGATGTTCGTTGGATCAAGATCTTAGATCAATGACTCGATTTGTCTATGATGCAGCTTTGCTTTGGATTAAATCTGATGGCTCTCCATCTTTTCTTATCCTATCCTTCCATTTAATTCAATCTTATGGCCGACGTAAATTTGGGTGATCGAGATCTCAGATCTCAGCCCTTGCTTATCCTGTCCTTCCACTTAAGGCGATCCAATGGTCATTGCATTTTCTCTAGATCCAATGGTCCTTATTCATTTCATATTTTTGGGCTTCAATTAATTCGAATTTCATGTTGCCAATTCTTTTGAAGTGAGATTCCCCGAACAGTAACCTCCTCGCAACTTTTGACATGAACCAAATGTTGTTCATCGATCATGTTCTTAGATCTATGGCTCAATCTATCTTCGATGCTTCTCTTCTATCTTATCCTTTCCTTCCACTTAAAAGTGATCCAATGGTCATGAAGACACTCGAAGAAGATCAACGATCAAGGAAGGTTGTGGAACCACAACTTGAGAGTGATTTAAATCATCGCCAAAACTCTGCAATTTGAAGTTGTGAATTGTCGGTGAGTCAACCACAATCATCGATCTTCAAGGCTATAAGATCTTATGGTCCTAACTAATTGCGGGATTGGAAATAGCACAATATTTAATTCTCCTTTCGATCTCTGCAATCTATTCCTGCTGTTGATCTGGTGATTGCGCATCCGATGGTAACGACTTAATCTGACTTAATCTGATCGTTTGTTATATCAACCACAATCCTCAATATTTGGGTTTATGAGATCTGACGATCTAGACCAATTGCGGGATTAGAACTAGTGAGTTGTTCAATTCTTATTTCGCTCTCCACAATTCATCCATGTCATTGATCTGGCTTGCAGATCTGATGGTCACGATCCTCCAATGGTCCTCAAGCCCATGGTCACTCATATGACCGACGTCCATAATATTAGACGATCAACATGGTCAATTTCTTGATCGAACGGATGTTGAGGCTTCTCACCATGAGCTTACGTTTTTCCTTCCGAGCTTTGATCTCTACATATTATTCGCTTCTCCTCTTGATCTTATGATTTTCATGTTCTCCATCGTCGTTGTTTTTCTTGACATCAATGACAAGCACACTCTTTCTATAAAACATGCCAACACACCCTCCAACCTAAGTGTCTATGTGTGGATTTCCCAATAGATTAGTGCATGGCCCTTTATTTCATTCGGGAGAATGAAATTTTCTGCTCTTCCTCTATATTATGGACACTAAAATACACTTCTAACTATTTCAACTAATGATTCAACTTAATGACATTGATATCACCTTGATAGGGTTTGATATCCTTGTTCGCTTCCATTTTGAATAGAGGTTGTGAAGGAGTGATGGAATTGGAACTTGGTTGTTATTTCTCGGGCTCTTTTCTTGACTTCTTTTATGGATCTTCACTATCACTCAATTTTCCATCAGATCCAGCTTCTGAGTTAGAGGCACCAGCCTCTCCAAAAATTTTGAACTTGTTTGCTAGATCCTCCATGAGGAGGGACATACTTTGAGAGATATCAACAACTTGCTTTTCCAGTATTGAAAATCTCTCTTCCACTACATCGTGAGGATTTTTATGAATAGACTCATCTTCCATTGCTAGAGTTATGTGACTTCCTTCTTAAGTCAATTCCCAAATCCTACAACGTCTTTCCATGAATACCCCAAAGAAAACTACCATGATACCAATATTATATGAACACTTCCATGGATATTCCACTAGAACAACTCGTCACAACATATCTTGTATTATACTGAAATATTTTATTATGCATATTTATTTCCTTAGATCTTAGATTTGTTAGCACTATCTTATTGCTCAAATTTATAAAAATAACTCAAATACGAAAAAGAAAGAATAAGAAAATGAACACACCATCCACACAAATGAACACAATATGTATCTTGGGAAACCCAACACAGGTGAAAACCCAACTAGAAGGTGAGGCCTATGCTCTACTCTCTTTTTTTAAGTTATGAAAAACAAGTAAAAAGAAAGGGGGGCACTCACTATTAGTTGAATTTGATACTGTGTCCTGAACAACTGCTACAGAATCTCTAACCTCCTCTATTATGTTCTCAAATTCCACTCTTAGATTCTCTTCTCAACTATGGAACAAGTACAATGCTAAAGTATGGAACCCCTTCTCTTCCTAGCGGCCCAATATTTAACATATTCTGATAGCCATCTAGAGTTAGGGTTTTTCCATCCTCAACCTTCAATTAGTGACAAGGTTTGGACCTTCTAGAATATTCTTGAAATTCCACAAATTGATAGCCCCACATGTGTGAGTAATGGAGGCTGACGTGGAATCCACTCTTACCATGGTGGTAAATAAATTAGGTCAACTTGCGAGAGCCATAACTTTCGCATATGAGCTTCAATTGAGGCAATTGTTTCTCTGTTGGAAATGTCTTAATGTGTAGAATAGTGTCAAGGGGCCGAGAGATATGCTTAGAAATTTTTGACCCCAAAAAATGTTGTTTGATGCCTGAAAACGGCTTTGGAAGGTTCCATGCTCTAAATCTCCAAACTGGGACTTGCCACTAAAATGGGCCCTGCAAGCCAATTCCTCCAATTTTTCCACCCAGAAAGTATTAACATAAATGAAAATTTATATAATGATCCAATATCGATCACTCCCTATGCTCACTTGTGATTTAAGTGGATTTTCACCATGGGATCGTCATTTCAAGGACCAAAGAGGATGAGGTGATGCATAATAAAGAGTTAAAGATGGATATTTCTCTCAACTTTTATCTCTTTCTCTTTCCCCTCAATTCCAAATATGGAAATATATATGGAAAGAGATGGGATACCAAAGGTCAACCTCTTTTGTTGGATCATGGTGCATGGAAATATCCTCACAATAGACAATCTGCATAAAAGAGGAATTTGGGGCCCTTCTAGGTGCACACTCTACAAAAAAGTTGAAGAAACTATTCATCTCTTGTTTTTCTAATGTTGTTATACAAAGAAAGTTTGGATTTCTATATTTACTGGACTCAACCATCAAGTGAGAAGACCCTCCTCATGGAGACAGAGGTTCATCTTATGGAGCAAGGCCAACTAAGGATTGTTTCAAAACAAAATAACCTTAAAAAGATCTTCAGTAGGCCCTGTTTTGAATATCATTGAGGATTCTATGGTGATCATTAAATTGATGTTAGGAATAATCATACCAATCGATAGAAAACTTATAGTCACTATAGCTCAAATTCCAAAATAGGTAGGATTCTTCTCTAAAACATCATTCTTCCATGTGAAAATAGGCTTGAACTCTATGGTGGATCAATGGGATAATAAATCCTTAGAACTCAGCATTGAGGTATTTCTAAAAAATGGGGCTCACCATAATAGTTTTATCCCCTAACGGTTTAATATGGATTGATGATTGTCAGTTATGTTTGCATTTATCTGATGAGTGGAATTATCCATAGGAAAGTGGTATCGGTGGATAGCCTGGAATTTGTTGATGGTGGTTATAGCTATTATGGTGGATATAGTTTTTATAGCTCTCTTAATATTAACGTTTTCCTCTCTATTAGTTTGGTTCTCTCCTTACATAATTTCTTCTTTGGGTCTATTTCCTTTGGAAATTATACTACCATAAGTTTGGTTCCTGGGTTGATATTGGAATATTGGTTTGGTCTCACTGCAATTTACGGAATTGGAGTTTCTTCTATAAGGAGGTTGCTTCAGTCATTGGTCCAAAATTTGGCGAAGGTATCAATTGTTCCCCGAGAAGGAAACTTTATCTAAGCTATTTGCATTGTCTTTTTTTATATTTGGTTTTTATTTCATATTTGTTTTCCACTAGAATTGATTCCATTGGGTCTCACAGTGAAACAAATTTGGGTCTTGGCTTTCACTTTGTCTCGAAGTTTCACAAAGATTGCAAATTAGTTGGAGGCCTTTACCTTGATCAAACGAGCACAGACCCTTTCTCTAGTTTTTTTATTTCTTGTTTAGTTCAATCAATAGAGAAGGAAAGAATGGACAATATAAACATTTAGGAATTTATGAGAATTGTGTAGAGGCTTGGAGAGATCATACAATCCATCAGGATCTTGTTGTTCTAAGTGATAACAAAGGTTAATGAAAATGAACACCATTGCATCTCTCAACATTATGATATCATGATTTTATTGGTCCATTGAAAGAAGAGGATTGACAATCTTGAAGTTGAATGTAATATGTTGAAAAATGTGGCTTTGAATCTTCAAAAAGAATCATTTTCCATAGCCTCTAACAATTGGGCATCTGACAACTCTATACATTTGTTGTAAAACTAATTGTGAAAACATACACACTCAAACTATATACATGTTGATTTTAAAGAGGATGAAAAAGTTCATCGTCTAAAGGATCCAATGGACATAGAACAATAGAACTCCCCCACCTTAAATTTTAGTCAGGAGGAAGCAAATAACAACCATGTTTTTCATTAATTTCTATGTTTTTTCCTAGTTACTAGGATCCTAGATGTTTTTGTCAAACATGGAACATGCACGAATACTTGGAATGTATACCATATAATTTGTTTGAACTTTTCCATGTAGTAGTAGAGAACTAATTTTTAAGCATTGGGTAGTCCTATGTATATGATGTTAGCTTGTCTACAACCCTTCTTATGTTAATAAAATATTTATGTTCCAGTTTAAAAAATCAATAATTGTTTTCTTTAATGTCAATTTCCATGACTTTCAAATTGTTAATCCCCAAGAAAATTTTAATGGAAGTTGTTTAGTTTTACCTCTTTAAACAAGTGTAATGGGAAAAATCTAAGGACTTCATCCCATGAACCCCTGCAAGTTATCAAAACTTACTAAAACATATGTGGGAGGTTCCTAGAGTAAACTTGTAGGGTTAGACATTGTTTGTTCAACAACTCCATGAGTACTATTAGCAATTCCTACATTATTGCATAAGTTGAAAGTAAACATCACCCTAACTCCAATTGCAATAGGAAAATCCAATCCCAATTGTTCTCTCCTCCGCTTTAGCATAATAGTTGCTTCTTACTCTTGTAGAAACTCTACATACAATAAGGTGACTTGAGGATCTCAAATTATGCTTATTGTGATTATGATCATAATTTGTTGCAAACAAATGCGTGCCTTAACAAATGACTCTTTTATGGCCTTATCAAATGACTATTTTTGTTTGATACTTGATCTTGTCATTTGATGTCCCTTTGTTCCAAAGTCATATGTTGTAACTAATTCTCTCTTTGTAATCTATGTTGATCGCAATATTCACCTCTTTTTTCTTTCATTTTTCATGTAATTGTTGTTTTCGATGCACTCTTTTTCATTAATGACCTTGTCTCCTCAATTCTTCCATTTCATCTTCAAACATATGTTGTTATATCCTACCTCTACTCTTAAATGTTTTTCAATATCAATATTATTGGTATTCTCATTGTGAGAAGACATGAATATGTTCAATATTCTACTACAAATGCATACCTTGTAACACAAAAGAGAGTGTTGGAATCAATGCACCATAAGAAAAAACATAAGAACGCAATGCTTAAATAAATGCATCGTAAAAAAAAACCTTAATCCTCGACATTGAATTCAAAGCACTATAAGAAAGAACATAATAAATCGATGTTGAAATTAATACATCATAACAATGAACATAAATAGCTCGATGCCAAAATCAATGCATCATGAAAAAAAAATAATAATAACAAACTAAAGTTTTTGATGTTCAACTCAATACACCAAATAGAAAATAGAAAAACTCAATTCTGAAATCAATGCATTATAAGAAAAAACATAAAAAAAACATTGACATTTAAATCATTTAATTAATTATAATAATTATGTTTTGAAATCTAGAATATTTTAATAAACTAATTACTAACATATTAGGCTAAGATGAGGACATGCTAGCAATAGTACAATAAGAACTAAAAAAAAATCACAAATTGAAACAATTTACATCATAGAAGAAAAGAGCCTGGGAAAATAATCAAACATAAAGATACGTTAATCTGTGTTTGTTGGCCCTTGACCAAGTTTTGAGGATCCTTGGTCATGTTTGACCTATTTTTGGGACTTCGACAGGCTGTTGAAGGCGGAGCACAAGACGAAGCAGAGATCACGGGATCTTGGCCCCTTTTTAGGGATTTTTGGGTTTTGGGTTTATGTAATGGGTATGGGAATGTTGGCCCATGGGTTTACCCATGCTTAGGCCTATTTTGTATGTATAAATAGATGCTAAGGCGATGTAGTGAGTATGAATGGTTAAGTGCCCTTTGGCTAGATGCAAGTGATGGTTGTAGTCCAATCTATGTGATTGACAGTGCTAAGTGCTAAGTGGAGATTGTTTTTGTGCATACTATGTGAGACTTGTAGAGCTAAGTGCAAGCCATTGTAAGAGACTGTGGAAGGTTGTGTGCTTAGATCTACTCAGGGGAGGAGGATCTAGCGGGCTGCGTAGATCCCCTGTCCTCTGCGGAGTAGGTTTTTGAGGCTCTGTGCATGTAACTGATTGAAGAAGTAAATAAAGAAGTCAAAGAGTTGGTGGACGTAGCCCCAGGGTGGGGGTGAGCCACGTACATGTTGTGTTGCTCTGCTTTGTGCAACATGTTGATGTGTTTACATGTTAATGTGCTTAGTGCTTCAATATAGATGAATGGTAGATAGATATGTTAATGCTATGTACTTATTAGTATGAATCTAACCTATGTGGATATGCTTAGTTCTTAAATACCTTAGATATGAATGAATACTGTGATACTCTGTAATTAGGGTTTAATTGTGTTGTAACTAAGACTGGATATTGATAAATGTTAACTGTTGAGTGCTCTATTAAGTGTTAGAATCATAGATCTGTGTCCCAGTTAAGGTTGCAGACATCTGAGTCCTGCAACCACCCCTGCCTCTACCTCAGGTGAGACTTCATCTGCTTCGCAGGTGTTGCCGAAAAGACCGGTAGTTAGGGTTTTATTGGTGCATTGTTGTAGCGTTGAACCCTAGGTCTGCCCCTATACCAGTAGTGTCAAAGTAAGTTGTAATGACCATAAATATGGCATACCCAGTAAATCTCCAAGATAAAAAGGGTCAGGAATATTTTTAAATGAAGACCTCATCCCAGAAGACCAAATTGAATTAAGGAAGGAAGTTCAAAAGGTAAAAGAAGTCAAGAAGGAAAGTAAATGGGAAATAATTAGAAACTGGAAAGCTATTGTTAGGGACAGAGACCAAAATGATAACAATAAATAGCAATTTGGGAGACATAAATAAAATTCTAAAGAATTCCAAGTAATTGCTTACCTTCCTAAGGTATGATAGGCCAATTGGGTCCAAGTGGATGTTAATCATCATCATCATCATCATATGTTATTCAAAGTTATTTGTCTATATATAATTATTCTCTGATATATATATATATATATATATAATTAAATGTTACTAGTGCACTTACCATTAGATCTAGATTGAATAAATTAATCTCCAATTTACTTAATATATTGACCAACATGTCAATTAGGTTTAGCCCAAGTGGTTTGTGTTGAGGGGTGATTTTCCCCCACCCAGGTTTGATTCCCACAAGTGACATGTTGAGCTCTTAAATGAGCAAGTTATCAAAAAAGCATCGAATTTCTACAAAATCTAGTTTACCCTGGGTACCATCCTCGAAATGAGGGGAAGTGCCCGACAGGTTTCCCCACGCTATATTCCTAGTAAA